>BTPG01000002.1:282443414-282453414 GCA_036245525.1 Semisulcospira habei | reverse complement strand
GCCGAGGGCAACAGCTCGAATTTTGTATTTAAAATATGGTCTTTTCGGCTAATAATGGACATTGCCTTCTTCACTGTCTGCTGGTCAAATAAAGACGATATAACAACACTTTTTCAGAGGCCCCGACAGCAATCTTATGACAATGCACCAGTTGCATGAGATAGATCGGCCATGATAATTCAAGGGTAGTGCCAGATTAGCTTGGCCGCCGACAGGCGTCAAGCTAATCTGGCACTACCCTTGGATTATCATGGTCGACCCATCTCCTGCTGTAGTGCGTCAGGGCTGAATGGGTTAATGGGTTAAATTATAGTGAGGTGTGGCGAAGCTTCCCACGATGACAGCTCGCAAGGGCAGTGCTTGATTACCACGATAAGGTAATACCTGATTCTATTCATGCGCTGATATATACTAACGAGCAAAAGAAATGCGACATTTTTGGAATCATTAGAAACGCTGAAATGTTTCCGATGATTCGAAAAATGTCGTATTTCTTTCGCACGTCATTATAATTTGAACCCTTTCCTGCAGCTACTAATGAGAACCACAGACATTTTCGCGGTTTATGAAAACTTGAAAATGCAGTGAGAGACGATACATTTGTTTTCATTAAGTTAGGTTTTGCAAAAACGACATTATTTCGAAATATTGCGGGTGTTTTTTTGGTGTAATATATAGGCCTGCAGTCGACTTTGCTTATAACGAGGACAGATATAACAAAACTCCGATATAACAACACTTTTTCAGAGGTTCCGACAGCAAGTTTTTCTATAAAATTTCTTCGCTTATGACACACTTTAAATATAACCGCTTTACCCGCCATCTTGAGTGTTTTGGCTTGAATGACGTCAGATTAACACGTGACTGAGCGAACGACACTGATTGGGCAGCTGTTAGAAATGTTTCAGCGAAATGTTTCGGGAAAAGAGATATCGTTTGCTCGAATTGTGCCGTTTCGCATTTCGTGAACGGTGAAATGTTGGAGAAATGTCTGAAATGCGCTCATTTCGACGAAATAGTCCGTTTCGTGTCTCCGTGTGATGAAGCGTAAGTCTATCGCCAGGCGAGCGTGTCCTCTCAAGATGGCGGCGCGGCAACCGACATTTCCTAGGAATGCGGGGAACCTCCCGAGCCCTATACCGTAGCTGGGTCAAACTCAGTATCAAATACTATCGGGCCGAATTCGGCCCGATGGTCTTTTGCGTACTGGGTGTCACGCAACACGCATCGGCAGAATGTTGAATTTCTCGATCTGCCATCATTAGAAAATAGCTGAGTTTGTTATTAGGGTTTTAAAGCTGTTACGATTGTGGTTGTGTTGTCCTGTGAGAGCATGCATGTGTTAATCGTAGGAAACGATCCGATATTTATTTGAGCTATCATGGTTACGTATCACGTACCTTTTCAGTGAGATTCTTTATCGTTCGTCCATGATAGCGGTTTTGGCTTTGTTATGATACGCTAATTTTAGTCCAGAAGCTTCTAGAAAAGTCGCACGGAGAAGAGCGGTCGATTTTTGTTTTGCGTAGATTAGTTGAGAATGAACCAGAACATTCGAAACAGAGTCGCGCTGTCTAGTGACCTCGTACATGTGACGTCAAAAGAGTAAGTTACATTTTTGTAACATAGTAGCAAAGCTGCTGGTCATAGTTGTTTACTGAGCGCGTGAAATTAGCAGCCGTTCGTTGCGTGTTGTGAAAAGTCGTAAACGGTTTGCCATATTTTTGTTTGCTATTATTACATAACTAAGATTTGGGGCTGAAATGAGCAGCCGAATTTTGTTGACAATTTAAGTTATTCGAGAAAGTTTTTTTAAATATTTTTTTAAAATTAATATTTATGAGTTTCAGTAACGTGTTTCGTTCTGATTGGTTGCGTTGTGTACATTCATTAGATTATTCTAGAAAAATTGTATACTATTAAAACTTTGTGCTGGGAAGCACGGGGGTACATTGTCACGCATTGTCAGTTGCAGGGACACACGGTTTATCGTAGGTACGTGGCCCGTATAGGGTGTACATTGTGAGAGACGCAGCGTAACGGTGTTGTATGTTGTGTGAGGAACTTTATGTCGCCAGTGTTGACATTTGCAGACGGGGAAGACATTGTATCAGTGTAGGTGCATTTGGGAATGCATTGTGGGGAGATCGCATCGCTGAATTAAAATATTGTTGGAACTGTTACCTCAGTATTGTCTACATCCTTAAGCCACGTGTGACGGGTTGCAGCTAAATGAAGTTTATTTAAAGGAACCTTACGTGCGTGCGTCTGGTGTGTTTATCATACTACGACTACGACCCCACCACGTAAAAAAAGCCGAGCGAGCGACAAAGGCCATCTCAGTGCGGTCATTACAAAATATACACTCAGAGGCAATAAAAACTCAACAAGTGTCGGTACAAACAAGGAGCGATTGTTCTAACAAACAAGCACAGTGTTTATTGTTTACTCTGCAATTGAGTCTACTGATTAACTCATTCAGCCCCGAAACACCACAGCAAGACATGGATCGAACATGATTGTTCAAGGGTGATGCCAGAAGAGCTTGGCGCCACCCTTGAACTATCATGCTCGATCTGTCTTTAGAACTGTAATACAGTCCTTCAGAGGGCAACTTCAAAATTTATGGATTTTGGTACTGGGGTGGAATGTGTTTACTCTTATCATTCGGAATACACCAGTGTGTGAAATAAGTTTGACTAAAATAGTTTAAGGGTAGTGCCAGAATAGCTTGACGCCTCTAGGCGCCAAGCTATTCTTGCACCACCCTTGAACTAAAGCCATTGGTCTATATCCTTATCTGTAAGTAATATAATGCAGCTTGCATATGGCAGTGTACAAATTTGAAGCTTTTAGCCTCCGTATGATATGGTTAAGCTACCTTTATAGAGAGTTTGAAAGAGTTATCGCCCTTGGCTGCTACGGAGGACACAGGGTTTCATAATTGGTGAAAATAAGCAAACCTGGACGCACCATGACGAGTAATGTTCCTGTGAAAATGTGTTAACATGCATTATGTGTTGACTGCTCATGATATTCTAAACTTAACTCAACAGAAATTTGTATCATAAAATCTTTCGGTGAACATCGTCCTTTGAATAAATCAGATTTTCTGTTAAACCGTATTATTTCCAATGCAATTTATTTGCTCCACTAATTAACGAAGAGACGAAAAACACTTACTTATTTACTTACTTACGCCTGTCATCCCTCCCAGGGTATAGGCCGTCGACGAGAGACCTCCAGCAACTCCTGTCCTGTGCTTCTCCTTCGATTTTACTCCAGGTGGTTCCCAGTCTCTTGGTGTCTGCTTGGAGGTCTGGACGCCAGGTGTTTCTCGGCCTGCCTCTTTTCTTCTTTCCCTGGGGTTCCATGACAATGCCTGCCTAGTGATACTGGAAACTGGCTTTCTCAGACTGTGACCAATCCATCCCCATCTTCTTCGCCCAATTTCATTCTCTGTTGTTATCTGCTCTGTTCTCTCCCAGAGTCTGACGTTGCTGATCTTCTCTGGCCAGATTCTTCTAAGGCAACTGTTTATGAAAATCTGTACTCTGTTGACTGTGGTTTTTGTCAACCTCCAAGTCTCTGCTCCATATAGGAGAACCGCTTTTACGTTTGAGTTGAAAATCCGGACTTTGGTGTGTTGTGACAGCTCTCTCGAACTCCACACTTTTTTTTTCAACTGGAGAAAGGCTGCTCTTGCTTTACCGATTCGTGCTCTGACATCTGCATCAGTGCCGCTTTTTTGTCGATAATGCTCCCGAGATAGGTGAAGGACTCCACCTCCTCCAACGGGGTGACAGCAAGCAAGACTGGTTCTTCCCTGGTTGCGTTCAGCCTCATTGTCTTTGTTTTCTGTTTGTGGATGGTGGGGCCCACTTGGGACGTGATGTCAGCAAGCCTCGTGGTCTTGTCCTGCATTTGTTGATGAGTGTGGGACAGTAAAGCCAAGTCGTCTGCAAAATCGAGGTCGTCAAGCTGTGTCCACAGTGTTCACGGTATTCCGCTTCTTCTCTCTTCAGTGGTCCTCTTCATGACCCAGTCTATGGCCAGTAGGATAAGGAACGGAGACAGCAAAACCCCTGCCTGACACCGATTCTGATCTGAAGCTCCCTGGTGTACTGCCCTTCGTGGATCACGCGACATGTCATGCCATCGTAGCTGCTCTTGATCAGGCAGACGAGCTTTGTGGGTACACCGTAGAGACGAAAAACACACACATATCTATTTGATCAGGTAGCCTAAATGTGGCAGCTACACACACCCCCCCCCCCCCCCAACTTATTGCTTTTCGTGATTGTAAGTTATGTTAACTCATTCAGCCCGACTGCCGTATTTTCCAAATTTTGGAGGCGTCATCTAATAATTATGCACCAGTTGCAGGAGATGGCTCGACCATGATAATTCAATGGCAGTGTCAGATTATCTTGGCGCTGACAGGCGCCAAGGTAATCTGGCACTACCCTTGAATTATCATGGTCAACCCATCTCTTGCTGTAGTGCGTCAGGGCTGAATGGGTTAATTATTTAGGTTAGTTTGACAAACGGAAAGTAGATCAAGACAAACAGGGCAGGTTCTCGATCATACTGACACAATGACTTTTCACAACGTTCTCTAACACATATTACCAAAACAACCCGGAATAAATCATGTTTACTAACAACATTATTGTAGCAAAATAAAATCGCGTTTTTATCCCTTTTTAGCGCCAACACCCTACAGCAGGAGTTTGATTGGCCTAGATAATTCTAGGGTAGTGTCAGATTCGCTTGGCGCCTTCAGGCGCCAAGCAAATCTGGCACTATCCTTGAATTACGGTGGTCAATCCACCTCCTGCAAGTGTTATATAGTCGTTAAGTAACGCTTTAAAAATTCGGGAAATGCGCCCACGGCACTAAAAGGGTTATAGCTTATATGTACTGACATTGTTAGATGTCTTTCCCGCTTGAAGACGAAATACCGTTGTGTGAAAAAAAGCACAAACGAACAAAAACAAAGAAAAAATAAATAAACAAACAAACAAACAAACAAACAAACATACACAGTTTTTCAAAGTTCGTCCAGTATCCAACTTGTTGTTCATCCACAGCGAGAGATGGATCGACCTATAAGTCATACGTTCAGTAGGCATGGGGGGGGGGGGGGGTCATACAGTCTAAACTGAATGCATTATATATTGCACATTGCTGAGTTCTTGTAAATCTGAGATTTCCCAATTGCCCTGGGGCCAGATGCATGAGTGAGCTTAGTCCTGCACCAGCCACTAAGCACGGTGCTATAGCAGACCACCTTGCTTAGTGGCTGGTGCAGGACTAAGCTCACTCATGCAACCGGCCCCAGAACCCGATTGTTATCTCTTGCATTTAACCTGTTCAGTGCCCGTTGACACAGACGGTGTTTCTGCAATCTTCGTTAATTCAAGACCAATCCCCCCCCCCACCCCCCAAAAAAAAAAAAATAAAAAATCAGATGTCTCAGGAACATAGATTCAAAGTGGTGTGAGCAAGAGGCATATATCCTCATGAGCCCCCCCCCCCCCACCCCACCCCCGCAACTGCGGGGGCTCATGAGGATCTGTGCCTCTTGGAGTTGGGTGATGTTCACATTTTCTCGGCACTGACTGTTTAAGCAGAAAGCACGTGTCCGTCTCAATACGGTCTTTTTAATATTACCCCATCTGTTTTCGTCAAGCCATATTTAAACCCATTCAGCCCTGACGCACTACAGCAGGAGATGGGTCGACCATGATAATTCAAGCTAGTAGTGCCAGATTCTTATCATGGTCTGTGCATCTCCTGCAACTGTGCATAGTCATTAGATGACGCCTCCAATATTTGGGAAATACGGCCGTCGGGCTCAATGAGTTAATTGTTGTGCAATGGTCATCTTTATTTTACATTCAGTGAGACCTTTTCGAACCTAAAACGGCTATAATGCATAACAAAATACTGCATTAAAATTTTGTTGATCGTCTAAGATTTCGGATCTGCTCGCAGACATCGTAATGCAGGATGCCGGCTTTGCATTTTTATGGCCTGGATTTTCCATTTTCTGCAAAAATGCGAACACGGCTTATTACCTTCTACTTTTTGCCTGAGGTTTTTTCTTTTTCTTCCTACCGTGTGATTTTATCAAATTAACATTTGGAATATGCTCGCAGACATGCTAATGTATCTGCCTTTTTTGTGTGCATCAGACATTTTCTCTACCTACTAGTTGTTTTTTCCCCCATGAGATATTTTTCTTTCCTTTTTGTCCACCCCTGTCATTTTCTCCGGCTGAATTATCAAGATGAACCATAGCCCTGTAAAACCTTGGTGTGTTTCTTCGACCAGTTCCGGAGGCTAAGCGAATGAAAGTTATACTTTCCGATTTGCATTTCATTTCAAACTAGGCCACGCGCAGTCCCTTCGCTGTGTCATTCCGTCTGCAAGAAGCATAGATTTCCATGAGCCCCATGCAGATGCAGGGGCTCATGCGAATCTATGCCTCTTGTTGCAAAGCTTTAGCTACATTCACATCGTCAGTTTGAAGCTGTCGAACGCTCACCTAACCCCAGTTTACGACTGTGTCAGTGGCCAAGGGGAAAACGAGAAGACGGGTTCGTTTGGTTTCCTCCTTTAACTCAAAGGCTTAACTCATTTAGACCCGACGGACGTATTTAACAAATTTTGGAGGCGTCATCTCATGACTATGCACCAGTTGCAGGAGATGGATCGACCATGATAATCTGGCACTACCCTTGAATTATCATGGTCGACCCATCTCCTGCTGCAGTGCGTCAGGGCTGAATGGGTTAAGCCCAAATGTCTCTCTCCGTTTAAAGACAAACAAGATAATGTGCCGATCCTTACTGAGCAGCAGGAGGTGTTATGACCCCTTGCGTCTGCAGCGGTTTATTGCAGTCTATGTTTCTTTGCAGTTTGACGAATATGATGTTTTTACTTTTTTTTTCCCCTAAGCCTTTGGTTATTTTCTATATCTGCGAGAAAAACTGATCCTAATAAGCTCTTGACTTTGAGGCAGTGGATCGTACGGCTCTGCACGTCTTCCCTTCAGTTGTCAGTTGATTTGCATCTACCTCCTTCAGAAGGAAGAGTACACGGAAATGACACTTCTAGCCTCAGGACGCCGCCACTTGAAATGTCCGCTTACAATGACAATGAATGACAATGAATCTTTCAGTATTTTCCAAGGATAAAAAGATTTAGGTCTGAAGACCTTTCTTCCATCTTGTCCTTGCTAAACTACTTACACAAACACTCACGGGGCCGCACGCACCATAAGCGCCAACAAGGCGAGTCATACTGGATGCCCCCTTCGATCAGCTGCCGCTCAAAAGCGACAGCAGGGATATAACCAGTGTGTAGGTGATCATATACAAAAAACATCATAAACACACTTAATACACGTAATGAGATATACATGCGCTACCATCTAACAAATGTACCATAAGAGCACAACAACACAAAAAACCCAACAACAATCAGATAGACAAATTCAAAATACCACGTCATTCTAAGACAAAGGCAGTTTATGCTTGCATTTGTAGCAAATGCTGATGAAGCCGTGTCTTGAAAGCATTTACGGTCGTGATAGATTTTATTTCTTTTGGAAGTGAATTCCATTCTTTCCCTGCTGAATATGACAAGGACGATTTAAAAATGTCAAGGCGGGACCTAGGCACTACCAGAGAGAGAGAGAGATGATGATGATGATGAAACTTTATTTTTCAACAGTAAAAAGTTTTGACAGAAAACAAATCGTCATTTTACAAACTTGCCGTTGCTAACATCTACAGGATAAAAAAGAAGGGAAACTATAAAAATATGAATTAATATTTCTTTGGTAGAGAGAGAGAGAGAGAGAGAGAGAGAGAGAGAGAGAGAGAGAGAGAGAGAGAGAGAGAGAGAGAGACAGACAGACAGACAGACAGACAGACAGACACACAGACAGACACACAGACATACATACACACAGACACAGACAGACACACAGACAGACACACAGACAGAGATGCTTTGTAATTCAAGTTCAATTTACGTCTATTTAACTCATTCTACCCCAGACACACCACAGGAAGATACGGATCGACCATGCTTGTTCAAGGGTGATGCCAGAATAGCTTGGCGCCTATGGGCGCCAAGCTATTCTGGCATCACCCTTGAACTATCATGGTCGATCTGTGTCCTGCACTGCCATGCAGTCTTCAGAGGACAACGGCAAAATTTGGGGATTTCGGTCTTGGGGTAGAATGAGTTAAGGCCTCTTCAGGTTACAGGAATCGCACATCATACCAAAGAAATATTAATTCATTCGATAACGTGCCACCTCTGGACACTCGGCTTACACCGCGTATCCGGAGGCGACACGTCTCGAAGGCGTTAACGTTATGCAAAAGTGACAGTACAACTGCAATAAAGTGTTGTACACACAGTGGTAAAAATCATCTCAAGACAAAGTTCGCACAGGTCTACAAAAATCTCACAAGAATCCGATCACATCATTTGAGAACATTTCGACCGTTTTTGGTAGAATGAGGGTGTGACACCACGTACACTTTAGATTAAAACAAAAGAGGAAACGAGAAAAAGAAACACAAGCAAAGAACTAATTCACGTAAAGTATTAAATGGATGGAGTTTTTGTCATGTATGCATTTGACATGTGATTTTCTGTGGTTGAGGAACGTCAAAAAAAAAAATGACATGATGACACTTAGTTGGAAAAAGTGCTAAGACGATCAAACTAGTGTTTACTTAGAAAATCAATGCGACATGACACGTAATTTTGCTGCATCTCTTTCTATGACACAGTTTTTATTTATTTATTTATTTATTTATTTATTTTTTGTTTTTGAAATGACCAAAGCGCAACATTATCCAGGTTATTTCGCAACAACATGCGACAAGAAAAGTCTAGTAATAGCTCAGGGGGAGGAAATCCGCGAGTTCTTTTTTCCTGACCGGCTCTGCGCGTCAGTAGGATTCTATCAATCACATTTACTGCCAGCAAATCATGAATTTCGCGTCTGAAACGACTGCACCCTGGTCGAAATTCGCCTGAAGAACACAGATGTGAAAGGTACAAAAAATGGCAAATACAATATGGAATTAACAAGAGACATAAATCCTCTTGAGCCCCCGCATTCGCGGGGGCTCAAGTGGATTTATGTCTCTTGTAGCTGGGTAGCGTTCGCCTTGCCCCGGCAGTGAAGTTGTTAAAATACGTACAGCTGGAAGCCGTAAGGTCCAAGCCCTGTGCGCAACATGACATGGCGGATCGAGACGACTGCCAGATGCCTTTTTGCCGCACTGGGAAATCACAGACCTGCACAATTAACGACACTGACGAGCAAAAGAAATGCGACATTTTTGGAATCATCGGTAACTTTAAAATGTTTCCGATGATCTCCAAAATGTCGTATTTCTGTTGCGCGTCTGTATATTTGATTTCTTCTGCCCCCCCAGAGGCCTTAAGTGTCACCGGACGCGCATCCACAAAAACCTCTTCGTGGCCATCATTGCCCAGATCGCTATGAAGGTGCTCATTTGTGTGGACCAGTACATTGCCCGCGTTATGGGCGGCACAGTCGCCGGGGCATCCAGCGGCAGCAGTGGCGCCATCTATGACACGGTAGGTTGGATAAACGTTAAACATTTAGGGCTTAACGTCTTTTGTCCACCACGAAGGTGATTTCAAAGAGGGGGCACGAAAAGAGGGCTGTACAAATTTTGACCCATCTGGGTTCAAACCCACGACCTTTTTGACAAGAGTCGAACGCTGTACCACCGATGCTCACATCACACCACACCACACACACACACACACACACACACACACACACACACACACACACACACACACACACACACACACACACACACACACACACACACACACACACACACGCACACACACACGCACACACACGCACACACACACACACACGCACACACACACACACACACTGATATATTACCAGTCCGCACACACA
>BTPG01000002.1:282410914-282438414 GCA_036245525.1 Semisulcospira habei | reverse complement strand
CTAATATCTCAATCCTTGGAAAATAAAGTTTCGTTCGCTCGTTCGTTCGTTCGTTCTCTCTCTCTCTCTCTCTCTCTCTCTCTCTCTCTCTCTCTCTCTCTCTCTCTCTCTCTCTCTCTCTCTCTCTCTCTCTCTCTCTCTCTCTCTCATTCCCACTCGCTCTCCTGCCTTTGTTAACCCGTCTTCTAAGCCTCCTTTCATCGCCTTTGCACGGAGACTGTTCACCTTTAAATCCCCAATGAACTCATCAGCACAAATTGCACTGGTTGTCGGCCTTTACATCCAGTCATTATAATATTAACCAATTTTTTGTCGTCAGAGTTCATTTGTGTGCTTGTCTGTGAAATGAGACCTTATTGCTTTTGTCCTTAAAGTCCTCAGTTACAGAGCGGTTCATATTTAAAATAATTGTTGTTCACATACAGACGTACTCGTAAATAGGGCAACCTTTCTTATAATTATTAACTCATTCAGCCCGACGGCCGTATTTCCCAAATTTTAGAGGCGTCATCTAATGACTATTCACCAGTTGTAGGAGATGGATCGACCATGAAAATTCAAGGGCAGTGCCAGATTCGCTTGGCGCCGAAAGGCGCCAAGCTAATCTGGCACTGTCCTTGAATTGTCATGGTCGATCCATCTCCTGCTGTAGTATGTCAGGGCTTAATGGGTTAAGTCCAAATTTGCAGACAAATCATGCATAAAGGGGTTGTAAAAAGCTTCTCACGATTGATTCAGCTTTTGTCACGGTCTGTAGTGTTTAGCAGGAAGTGTAAAAAGTGCAAACCTTCATTCTGAAAGTGAAAAGGACAGCAGCCTTTGTCCAAAACTCACAAACTTGATCTTTCTCGGTACATTTTGATATATACAACAACAAACACAAGCGAATCATTCCAACATGTCCTCTTGTAATTTTATAGCATTTAGCAAGCTCCCACAAGAAATGTCCTCTTTTAAACTTTCTCCATGTGCAAAAATGAGAATCATGAAAAAATGTGCCCTCTTTTACTTTTATAGCATTTAGCAAACTCCCTCAAGAAATGTCCTTTTTTAAAATTTCTCCATGTGCAAAAATGAGAATCATTAAAAAAATGTCCTTGTACTTTTACAGAATTTAGCAAAATCCAGCAAGCACTGTCCCTTTTTAAAATTTCTCCATTTGCAAAAATGGCAAGCCCTGCCCTCCTTGACAAGGCCTTTGTGTTTTTGAAAGTAGAAACTATTTGATAAGAAAAGTGTACATCCATTGTTACTATAATGGTTATTTTATACTGCTGAGAAAAAGAAAGCGACATTATTGGAATCGTCGCAAAGTATATGTTCGAATCAAGAATCCGTGCCACTGTTAATCAGATCCCTTCACGGTCAGAGACACGCAGTTGCGTTCTAACATTAACTCATTCGCGGCCAGCCGCATCCGGATGCGCGGCTTATGCCGCGCATCCGGATGCGGCGGGCCGCGAATGAGTTTAATAAAGTTCGCACCCAGTTAAATTATGAGCGCTTGAGAAACATGAATATGAATGAGGTCAGCCAAAGGCATAAATCAACATGAACCCCCGCTTTGCATTTCATTCTTTTTTTCTCTGTGTTCGGGCAGTGAAAGGGTTGGTTAAGTCGATCGCTATGGCCGCAATGAACACTTTCTGCAATGTTCATTTCCTCCCTCTCCTCCCCTCCCCACTTGAACGGCAAGTTTGAAAACTGGTCCTTGCTACCAATAACTTCTACCGTTGGAAAATAAATGTTCATCGTTCATTGCTCCCACTCGTTGCCCCGTAGCTTCTCCCCCCCCCCCCCCCCTTTGCCCCCACTACCACCATCAACAACAACCACCTTTCCCATCTGATGGGTTGTTTGCGATTTTTATTTCGGACATTTAGTTATACCGCCTTTGAATGTTTTCCCACGTCATTTCAATGTCTGTTCTCTTATGGTTGAGATTCAGCGTTGACGTGAAGTTTCATGCTTAGCTACCCAAAACAATCTTTCTATCTAAACTTGTTCTTTCGTTTTGACCGGGTTTACAATAATACCGACGAGCAAAAGAAATGCGACTTTTAAAAAAAAAAAAGTCGGAAACACTGCAGCGTTTTCGACGGTTCCAAAATTGTTGCATTTCTTTTGCTCTTTATGTCTTCACACGCAGTCGCCCGTTTCAGGCAGCAGAGTGTCAACGTGCTCCGTCGATTATTGCCATATTGGTCTGTGATATTGAACCTTACTGCAGTAGAGCCTCTAGGTCCGAATTCACAGACCAGCACACGTTTTATGCTCTTGTTGCAGGCTTGCCAGCACTTATCGTCGGCGCATGGGTAATCCCGATGTCGCAGGTGGTGAAAAGCAAGTGAGTTGATGGCCATACAGTGTTTCTGTAATAATGCAGTTAATGACCACCAGCGTACAGTTATGTGGTTAAGGTCATGAACCCTTCGGCTGTCGGTAGCGGTTTTTGTCGCGATGACTCCTGAAGGATGTCAGGTTGTTATTCCTGCAGGAATTATCGCGACAGAAACCCCTACCGATAGCCAAAGCGAAAACATATTTTCGTCCCATAACATGCATTGCCCTCCAGCTGATGTAAGTCACACATCTCTAGAGTCATTTTTAAATCCAAGCTAAAAACTATGTAACGCAAGGCAAACTTTCAACCGGTCGCACGCACATACTCACAAACGCAACGGGCATATACACAGCAACGTTAACTCTCAGTCGGACGCATTCGTGTAGTATAAACGCAAAACATTTCTTTTTTTTTCTGTGGCTCCGTTTATAGTCCTAACCAACAAAACGTGAACTAAAAAAAAATACTCTTCACAAGATACACAATTCACAACACTAGCACATCACCCTCACATCCACACACAATATAGTAAAAGCCAAGTTTGGTAAACTGTCCTCATTATCCAACCTGCTCAACTGGTGTATCGTTCGCACATTCCTCCACGTCTAAGCTTCTTGTTTCTTTCGTCACGCGTTTCTGAAGCTGTCCCACCTTCTCCGAACTGTGGACGTCCTCTCGACACGCTCCTCTAGCGCAGCCTCTGTTGACTTTGATGTCTTGACACCAAGTCTCTCGCTCCCCGAGCGGTGAATGTCCTCACGACACGTTCTTCCAGCGGCAGCCTCTGTTGACTTTTGACGTCTAGGGCGTGACGTCCCTCGCTCCGCACAATAACTCTGTACAATGAAGTTCTAATGTCATAACACTTACTTAAAACATATATTGGAGAAAATGAGGTATATTACGTAACCTGGCTGATACAAATATATCTGCACGTTCATTCACACACTCGTGCTTCATAAAACAGACTAGATTCGCAACACACCATAACTCAGTCACTTACTGAAAAAGACTATTACACGACGCATGCGCCATACACTGGTTCGTACACTGGAAAAGATCATACTTAACACACCCACTTACTACCTTCGAAAACAATCTATGCATACACACATCACATTCCTTAGTTATCCATCCCGGTAAATAACTATACTAATGGTCAAAACTTAAGGGCCACTTTTTATCGCAGACGCACCGACAACACCACACAAATAATGTAACAATACTTCGAGTCAGTACTTTGCTAATTTATTCTGTAACAATTTCGTTTACGTTTTGAGTAAATCAAGCAACTGTAACAACAACTGTACGTTAGAATGTTCACCCATCCCTCATTTGAAAAGTCACACAGGACTGGTTCAGTCAGTAGCGAGTGTGCCTATCGTTTGCAGCCAAACATTCAATGCAGCGCTGACGCATGGAGTTCACCTGGGTTCGAAGAACATGTTGTGGGATCGCTTCCCACTCTTGATGCAGGAACTGAGTCAGCTGGGGGACGCCTTGAGGTGGGGGAGGGGGGGAGGGTGGTTGCTGACTACACGTTGCCCTAGCATATCCCAGAGATGCTCGATGAGAGCCAGATCAAGTGAACGAGCTGGCCACTCCATCCTCATGATGCCCCGTTGCTCAAGGTACTCATCCACTACGCGGCCGCGATCAGGTCGAGCGTTATCGTCCTGCAGAACAGCATTGTCGCCTATGGCTTGGAGAGCTGGCTGGTTGAGGGGCTGCACAATCTCGTCGCGATAGCGCAGTCCAGTCAAGGTGCTTCGATTGACCTGGAGGAGGGTCCTGCCTACCCTGCTGAAGCCTGCCCAGACCATGACTGAGCTTTCTCCGTAGCGATCCACCTCTTGGACACATCCATCCGTGAATTGCTCGCCCTGGCGTCTTCAGACACTCACCCTGCCGTCGTTGAAGGACACAGTGAAACGTGACTCATCAGTAAACAGAACCTAAGTCCACTGGAGTCTGTTCCACCTCACATGTTGACGACACCAGGCATCCCGGGCTTTGCGATGAGCTGAGTGAGGGGTATTCTCACTGCTGCTCTGCATGAAGCCAGGCCAATTTCGTACAGACGTCGGCAGACTGTGCTTCTGCTGACGTTAGCGTTTGCAGCTCGCATCAGTTGACGTCGCAGAGTGGTTGACGTGACAGTTCGGTCGCGCAGAGCCGCCACACAGAGGTATCTGTCCTCCCTTTTGTTGGTGCAGCTCGGGCTTCCTGAGCAGGGTTGTCGTTCTGCCCTTCCCGTTTCTTGGAATCGTGCCAGCAGCCTCTGGATCACTGAATGGGACACCCCAAGACGTCTCCCAACTTCTCGTCCGGAAATTCCATCCTGCAGCCATACTAGCGCCCGGCCTTGATCGACTGGCGTTAGGCTTCGTCGTGGTGGCATGGTTAGGAAAGTGACAATTGTGCCCCTACTGTACCGGTATTTGTAGCGAAACAGAAGTGTTCAATGTTCAGGACTGACCCCTTTAGTACGTGCATCACGACTCTACCGAGTTTTTCCACCTGCCTACCTTTGGTACGTTTGCCAATATCGCACAACTTTTCACAAAAACTGACGATGTTTCAGGTGCATTTGACACGTTTGTGGAAATTGATGAATTGTTGTCTATTGTACAGTAGACTGTCTAAGGTCAACTTTGAACCCATTTGGATCGAAAGCGACGATAAACAATGACACAAAAAGTGGAGTGGCCCTCAAGTTTTGACCATTAATATATATAGAAAAATCCCCAGTTATCTCAACAAGTTTTAAATCGACATAACGGAACTAAATCAACGCTACACAACCGAACTAATCTTGCTAACGCATACTACCTTTAACTCACTAGCTGTCGATAATACATATAAGAATGTACCTGAAATCTAGGTCTCAGTCTTGGAATACGGTTAGTGTATCCGACACACGTCCGTCCTCACTGACAGAATAGCACATACTAACTACTCCTCGCGATCGCACAGAACTCATGAATACACGAACTATTTGTCACCAGACAAAACGCTGACAAGACAGCACAATGCAGAATCCCTGTGTGAGCTTTATGCGTGGACATAGAGCTTCATCACAAACACGCCTTTTCTCTGTTGCATATACTTAAAGACCATTGTGTCTGCCTGCTCATCATGTGTGTGCCTGTATTGTGTGTGTGTGTGTGTGTGTGTGTGTGTGTGTGTGTGTGTGTGTGTGTGTGTGTGTGTGTGTGTGTGTGTGTGTGCCTGTGTGTCATCTTGATTTTAGGCTTAGCTTTGCGATCTTTGTAATGTATTTTTGTTTTGTTTTGGTTTAGTTTTAGTTAATTTTTTTAAATATTTTTTATTATTGTGATCGTAAATCGCCTTCAGCCCGTGGTGATTATGCGCTATATAAATTACTTTATTATTATTATATTATTATTATTATTATTATTATTATTATATATTATTATATATGCTAATCATTGATCTCCCATGAGCCTCCGCGGGCTGCGAAGGCTCATGATGATCTATGCTGTTTGATTGACTGTATCGTTAACCCCTTTACTGCCACTGTTCCTGATCTCTTCGCACATTCAACGAACAAAAGGCACGCGCGTCCATGGAGCATAAATACAAATTGATCTCACCAAGAGGCATAGATCCTCATGGGCCCCCGCAGTTACAGGGGCACATGACTATCTATGTCTCTTGCAGTTGATCGTGTTGACGTTTTCCCTTGCAGTGAATGGGTTAATACAACAGAACCTGTTTTGAGCGACCGCCCTTATGAAAAATCAGCTGTGATTAAAGACCATCATTTAGCTATAAGCGGTTTAGTTGGCTTAACCCATTCAGGCCTGACGCACTACAGCTGGCGATGTGTCGACCATGATAACTCAAGGGTAGTGCCAGATTAGCTTGGCGCCTGTCGGCGACAAGCTAATCTGGCACTACCCTTGAATTATCATGGTCGATCCATCTCCTGCAACTGATGAATAGTTGTCAGATGACGCCTCCAAAATTAGGTAAATACTGCTGTGGGGCTGAATGAGTTAACGTTGGTCTTAACACATTCAACCCCGACTCACCACAAAAAGGCTCGACCATAATTATAGTTCAAGGGTGGTGCCAGAATTTCGTGGCGCCCATATGCGCCAAGCTATTCTGACATCACCCTTGAACTGTCACAGGCGATCTGTCACTTGAGTTGTAATACAATCTTCTTAGGTCAAAGTTAACATTAAGGACTTTGGACGTTGGGGCTCAAATGACAGGTGACATATTTTGCCCTTCACAACTTTTCTTGAGAGAGGACCTGTGTTTTAAGACCGCTGTTTTCTTTGCACAAAGGCGGTTGTTCAAAAGAGGTTCGATTGTAATTGTACTCTTATACTTGGCCGCTATTCTTAAAGTTTTCAAGGTTTTCACTTTAACTCATTCTACCCCACCACCGAAATTCTTAAATTTTGCCGTTGTCCTCTGAAGACTGCACTGCAGTGCAGGACACAGATCGACCATGATAGTTCAAGGGTGATGCCAGAATAGCTTGGCGCCCATAGGCGCCAAGCTATTCTGGCATCACCCTTGAACTATCATGGCCGACCCTTATCTTTCTGTGGTGTGTCTGGGGTAGAATGAGTTAATTAACCAATTTTATATTTTTTAAAATTTGTGGTGTGACTATTCATTCCATGTCAGTTCTCCTGGAAAGTGTTTCAAGCCAAAGGCTTTCGGGCCGATGACATCATGTAGTAGCTATCAGCTGGTAAAAAAAAAGTCTGAAGACTTTTTGCTTGCCGGGTAGACACAGTTCTTGTCTCGTCCTTAACATGAAGCCCTTGTGACAAAGGAACCTCGTCCAGACATCTTGAAGGGCTATTTTGTTACGTTTTCGCTTCGTTGCTTGTCAGACTTCAGGCGCAGGAAGACAGTGTGCGTGCTTGTCTGTTATTTTGGTCTTAATGGTTCAAGAGCAGTAAGGTTAAAAATCAGAGATCAGCACACACGCGTCTGTCAAGTCAAGTCGTATCAAACTGACGTTGCGCTCACAACACAAAAGGTAATAATAGCCATATGTTCTCGTATCAGATGCTGGTTCGCGTATTACTACAATCCTCTGATCTGGATACTGGAAGGGCCAAGGGCGGCAGTGATGGCAGTAAGTTTGGCAATATCATAAATTACACACAAAAAAAGCTTTAATCCCATCCGGACCGACACATTTCAGTAGGATATTGTATCGACTGCGATCGTTTTAAAAGGTAGAGCCATAAAAGTTTGGCGCCTCCAGGCGCCAATCTGTTCTGGCAACACCTTTTGAGTGCCACAGTCGTTTTGACTCCTGATGTCTTCTGAATTACGGAAGGCAAACTCCCAGACTGAAGAATTTCCATTTTTGAGGTTTCATGTGTAAATCTTCCGTAAAATGGCTTTGGTGCCTCCTCGGCGTTAACTCTTTTAGACCCAAGGTCCCATTTCTCAAATTAAATGAGATGTTGCCTAATTACTATGTACCAGTTGCAGGAGATGGTATGCCTATAATAATTCAAGGGTAGTGCCAGATTAGCTTCGCGCCTTCAGGCACCAAGCTAATCTAGCACTACCCTTGAATTATCATGGTCAATCCATCTCCTGCTGTAGAGACTCGGGGCTAAATGGGTTAAAACCTGTAACTAACTATAACTCCACGCAGAAGAAGATGGAGAATCTTAGGGAAGCGAAACTCTTGAATTAATTAAGTCTTCTAGAAAAAGTGTCTTGGAAGCAATGCGGACAAAATTAAACAGACCAAGTCTGAGTTAACCCATTCAGCCCTGACGCACTACAGCAGGAGATGGGTCGACCATGAGAATTCAAGGGTAGTGCCAGATTAGCTTCGCGCCTATCGGCGCCAAGCTAATCTGGCACTACCCTTGAATTATCATGGTCGATCCATCTCCTGCAATTTGTGCATAGTCATTAGACGACGCCTCCAAACTTTGGGAAATACGGCCTTCGGGCTGAATGAGTTAAAAGAAATCCGAGACATTGAGTTTCAGCATGGCTATTAGGACTAGAGTGAGTTGGATACAGGAGGGTGAGAAGGTTAGTAAATATTTGTGTAATTTAGAACTTAGGTATTTCGTCAACAAATCGTTGAACTTTGTCGACACAGGTGATGGCAATACTATAGCTGATCAGAAATATATTTTACAGGAAGTTACGCGGTTTTATGAAAATGAGTATTGTCACAAATATGTTGTTGATGTTGATTTTAATCATCTACTACCTGATGCACCAGTCTTGTCCAATAATTATTGTGAATCACATTACTTATCAAGATGCTGTGTCTGTACTGAAAAAAAGGCCTTCATTTTTTTGTGTTGCTGTCCAAACATATTCATTATAACAAGGTTTTGAATGACAAATTGAACAGCAACATATGTACCCACTCGATAAAGTTTCCCTTCTTTGACACCTGCATTGATATATAGAATAACGAGCAAATTAATATTCATGATTTTGTTTGATATACTATCCTTCCCAAAATCTCTTGCGCGCCAAGAAGACTCGATCTTGATAATACTTGCATTTTCAAGACGGAAAAGGGATATATGCTCACACTGCAACATTAACAAGCTCCTTATGTGTAGTAGTAATGAAATACCTCTTAGCGTGTATCAACGCTCGGATTTATATCCTATACACACACACGAACGGAGAAAACACGCCAGGAAACGTGCGATGTGACAGACGTGATTACTTGACTCGAATCACAATATCCTCATCTTACGAACCAGGCACTGCGTATCATCACCGGCGCAATGAGATCCACAACAATTGAAAAGATGAAAGAGACAACAGGCATCCCACCCCTGCGCATGAGAAGAGATCGCAAAGCCTTGATACAGTCCACAAAGGTCAAGTCTTCCAAAGACCATCCTATGAACGCCAGGATGAAACAACCAACCCTCAGGGAGACTGAAAAGATCAAGCTTTGTGAAGGAGACGAGAGCACTGCAGAGAAAACACCAGGCAAAGCTAGCAGGTAGAGGCTCTGAATCCTGCTAGCGACCTTCCACCTTGGGAAAGTAAGCCAGAAAACATCACCATCTCTTCCACGGTACCCTACATCACCACCAAAGATGAGCACAGCACTGTGAGCAAGAAAGCCCTGACACTGGCCATGCTCGAAGAAAAGTATCCCCAGGAAGTATGGATACGGGCATACACCGATGGGTCAGCCACAGATGCAGTTCAGGATGGAGGGGCTGGGTTTCCCAAACGGAAAATGGCAGGCAGAGGCAGTACCAACAGGCCTTCACTGCACAAATTACAGAGCTGAGGTGGAAGCCCTGGTCCACGCTGCAAACACCCTTAGTGGCACTGCAGACCCTGATGCCCAGATTGTCTTCCTGACTGATGCCATGTCTGTCCTTGAGGCAGCAACAGCAAGCAAACTGCCACGTCTACAAGAGGCACTGCAAAACGTCAAGTGCACCAGACTGGTGCTGCAGTGGATCCCTTCACACTGTGGCATCTACGGCAATGAAGAAGCTGACAGAATGGCAAAAGTGGGCGCAGAGAAAGAACAAGATGAAAATGGAGTCAGCTTCACAGAGATGAAGACCATCATTAAGTCTGTGTACAGACCACCACAACGACCCCTAGATAGTTACCATCAGCTGTCCAGACAAGAGCAGGTGACCATCTTTCGTCTGAGGACCGGGCACAACCGACTCAATTTCCACCTGCACAGACGCTTCCACCTCGTGCCATCTCCCCTGTGCCCTTGTGGAGAAGCAGAGCAGACCACAGAGCACATCCTCCAGGACTGTGGGAATCACCAGCTGCTGAGGGAGGAGATATGGCCGAAGCCCGCCACTCTACAAGAGAAACTGTACGGGCCTGTGGAGGCACTACAGAAGACCACAGATTTCATTTTGAGAGCCAAACTCCAAGTGTAACGGCGTTCGAGAAGAAGAAGAAGATTACTTGACTCGAATCAAAATATCCTCATCTTACGACTCGGACATTTTGATTCTGGTCTCGTAATCACATCTGCCTGTTACCGGCTCTATATCTAGCAAAATGTTGCTCATTATAACATAATAATCAGAATAGGAAATGAGCAGCATAAAACAATCCGACGGCACACACACTTGCACGCACGCACGCAGGCAAGCACACACTTTCACACACACACACTTTCACACACACACACACACACACACACACACACACATACACACACACACACACACACACACACACACACACACACACACATACATGATTAACTCCTTCAGCCCCGACACACCACAGCTAAACTTGGATCGAGCATGACAGTTCAAGGGTGGTGCCAGAATAGCCTGGCGCCCATTGACTATTCTGGCACCATCCTTGAACTATCATGCTCGATTTGTCTCTAGAATTTAATACAGCCCTTCAGAAGGCAACTTCAAAATTTGGGGATTTCAGCCCAGAGGTAAAATGTGTTAACCTATTCAGCCCTGACTCACTACAGCAGGAGATGGATCGACCATGATAATTCACGGGTAGTGCCAGATTAGCTTGTCTCCTGTCGGTGCCAAACTAATCTGGCACTACCCTTGAATTATCATGGTCGATTCATCTCCTGCAACTGGTGCATAGTCGTTAGATGACGCCTCCCCAAAAATTGGGAAATACGTGCGTGGGGTTGAAGGAGTTAAATTGTAACCTTGATTTCTCTGCTATTCAGGTAAACCTGGCCTTTCTGTTAAATATTATTCGGGTGCTGGTGATGAAGCTGACAGAGTCGCGGACAAACGAAGCAAAAAGAGTTCGGTAAGTTTGTACTTTTTTTTCAATCCTGAATCACTACACAGAGAAATAGATCAGCCATAAAAGTTCAAAGTTGGTGTCTGAAGCTGTTCAGGCACAACCCTTGAACTGGTATCTTTTTTGACATAGTCGAAAAGAAAGTGAAATCATCTAAAATTCTTCTGCTTTTTGCAGATTAGGACTGTATTCATGTGATTTTTTTTAAAAATTCTGTCGCAGTAACAAAAAGGTCCATTATGTCTGTTTTAGATTATTTGTACAAACAATATAGTGATACTGCCTTCTCTCGTCTTGTCCCACCACTGACCTATTTCTGCTTCTCTGTACTTGCAGCAAAGCAGTGAAAGCGGCCATCATACTGCTTCCTTTACTGGGGCTGACCAACTTCGTTATTATGTTGGAGCCTCAGGGTAGCAGGGTCCAGTTTGCCGTCTGGATCTTTTCCGCTCATTTCCTCACAGACTTTGAAGGCTTCTTCATCTCGCTCATCTATTGTTTCCTCAATGGGGAGGTACGGCATATGATTTGTACATAATATTAGGAGAAACACTTTTGTTTTTACGCAGCTTAACATCATAGGTATTCACTCTCTCTCTCTCTCTCTCTCTCTCTCTCTCTCTCTCTCTCTCTCTCTCTCTCTCTCTCTCTCTCTCTCTCTCTCTCTCAATCTCTCTCTCTCTCTCTCTCTCTCTCTCTAACACACACACACACACACACACACACACACACACACACACACACACACACACACACACACACACACACACACACACACTATTCAAGCAAAAGAGTACATTTATGTAGAATATGAAACATAATTGTATGTTGTCTTCATTAATCAATCCAGCCCCGACGCACTACAGCAGAAGATAGATCGACCATGATAATTCAAGGGTGATGACAGATTAGCTTGGCGCCGACAGGCGCCAATCTAATCTGGCACTACCCTTGAAATATCATGGTCGAGCCATCTCCTGCAACTGCTGCATAGTCGTTAGATGCCGCCTCCAAAATTTGGGAACTACTGACCGCCTTGGGGCTGAATGTGTTAATGGTGCACACTTGTATTTTACGATCGCACATCTCGTTCAGTGTTAACTAATGATGCCAAATTGCAGCTGTTTACTGTCGTAAATGTCATTCAGTTGTTGCTAATGATGAGACCAGGCAATGGAAAACAACTGAACAAAAAGTAATAATTCGAGACTCATTGCATTCCGTAATGCGCTTTTACGCGATAGGTCTCGAATGAGGTAACCGTTTGGGTGTCGGTAGCAGGAATCATCGCGACTAAAACCGCCACCGACAGCCAATGGGTTTTAACCCATTCAGCCCTGACGCACTACAGCAGGAGATGTGTCGACCATGATCATTCAAGGGCAGTGCCAGATTAGCTTGGCGCCTGTCGGCGCCAAGCTAATCTGGCACTACCCTTGAATGATCATGGTCGATCCATCTACTGCAACAGGCGCATAGTCGTTAGATGACGCCTCCAAAATTGGGAAAATACATGCGCCGGGCTGAATGAGTTAACGAGAAAGAGACATACGACAAACGAACACCATCACTGCATGTTAGGACGGCTGAGCACTGCTTTGTGTAAACTTTGAGTTGGGTAATGTGGTTTTGAATATTTTACAGTCTGTTTCGTTACGTTGCGATGGCTGTTTTGCACATCAATATGTGCTTGGATCCTCCAAACAAGGAAACATCTCAAATTAACCCTTTGGCTGTGGGTGGCGGGTTTTAGTCGCGACGGTTCCTGCTAAGAATCATCGCGACTAAAACCGCTACCGACACCCACACGGCTCACTGTGTGATGGTCAGTGACATTGGACTTACACACTAACGCCGTAATGTCCCATTTCACAGACCAGTACACAGACGACAGTTATATTTCAATAAAATGACGTCATGTGTCAATAAAATACAATCATTCCAGAAACTCGGCGGGAAAATGAAAAGTAATTGCACATGATGTTTCAGATTTCTTTATAGAAAACTTTCTGAACGGACCGTTCTTGATTTGTTACGACATCCTGATTTTTGCCATCAGAATCGTTTCTGCGCACGAGCTTAATGTGATTTGTTTAACCCATTCAGCCCTGACGAACTACAGCAGGATATGGGTCAACCATGATAATTCAAGGGTAGTGCCAGATTAGCTTGGCGCCTGTCTGCGCCAAGCTAATCTGGCACTGCCCTTGAATTACTATCATGGTCGATCGATCACCTGCAACAGTGCATAGTCATTAGATGTCACCTCCCAAATTTGGGAAATACGGCCGTCGGGCTGAATGAGTAAAATATAATTTCTACATTTCAGCTGATTTTTCATGTTTGTCCTTGCGTGCAATGGAAGTTACTTTACATGTGTATATATATATTCTATTTTGAGTTGTTTGCTTATGTTTTGCTGATGTCTGTGTGGCTTGGTTAGGTCCAATCTGTGCTGAAACGCAAGTTGTTTCGAGAATTCCGAAACAATTACTCGATGGATCTCTCGACGACACATTGGCGAAACACCACCATAAAGGTAGCCCAACGATCTCCCGCCCACCCTTTATCCTTTTTTCCCCCTCCCAGCTGAATCCTCTTGTGCATGTTCATACAAACCTACGTACTACAGGAGGAAACCTATGCAAACTAGTTCCTGCATGTGCATGCTTGTCTTCATCATATAGTGACGCGCAAAAGAAATGCGACATTTTATAGTGTTTCCGATGATTCCAAAAATGTCGCTTTTCTTTTGCTCGCCAGCATACATAGCCTGTTGTCAAACGACCACGATCTTCATGCCTATATAGCTATGTCATGAGTTTGATGACATGAAGCTTTCTGTCCCTTGAAGGCAAAAGACAGCAAGTCATTTTTTGTTGTTGCGAAAAGCGAGATTTTCATTATACACAAACCAAGGGGAATCACTCAGCGCTTGACAGACAAACAGTTAGATCCCCTGCCCCCGCCTATCAGGCACCCATTCGCCGGCCCACAGAGAAATAAATACCCTTGATTCCCCTTGGTTTGTGTACAATTCTGCCAGCGCTAGCCTCACCTATCTGGTTTGTGAGATTTTCATGGTAATACAATGCCAATCTCGCTTTTCACAACAAAAAAGTTATTTTTTCTTCAAAGGACAGCTTTATTTGTTTCTTTACTAAAGTGTGTTTTTAGGCTGTAATTTTGGACCTTACGGCCATGTGTACTAACTACGACGGGTATTAACTCTTAACTCATTCAACTCCGACACGCCAGGGCAAGACACGGATCGAGCGTGATAGTTCAAGGGTTGTGCCAGAATAGCTTGGCGCCCTTGAACTATCACGCTCGATCTGTTTCCAGAAGCCTAATATAGTCTTAAGGGGGCAACTTCAAAATTTGCGGATCTCGGTCCGTGAGTAGAATGTGTAAAACTCCCAGAACTAAATCACTACAACTCGATAGAATGGAAGTCATTTGGTTCTGGGAGTTTATACGTTATTGATAGAACTGTCAGTAGCACTTATTTGTGGCGAGCCGTAAGGTAAAAAATCACAGACAGGCGGACACTACGTGAATGCACTCATGTTCGTAATTTTCTGTCTCAGTTCTATAATCATTTCTTCCGCATGTCAGTTTACATATAATTATTTTAAGTTACGGCTCACATGTTTGTACACGTGACGCGTTTCTTCCAACAACAAAAAATGGAGACAAAATCAAAACAAAAAACAATTATTATTCGATTAGCAGCATGCATGAAGTCTCTAACTTGTCGTAATCAATATAAAAAAAATGGAAAGCGGTCCCTGAACACAGCTATATAACTTGACCAGCAGGTGACAATGCTTTAAAACGTCATCTTGACGACTTCCGCTGCAGTCGGTCGACGACTGCGGCCGACGACAGAGAGGTAGATATCTTCTCTCTTCTCTTAACCCAAAACTCTTTAATCACACATAACCCAAAACTCTTTAATCACTCACAACCCAAAACTCTTCCATCACTCATAACACAAAACTCTTTAATCACACATAACCCAAAACTCTTTAATCACTCACAACCCAAAACTCTTCCATCACTCATAACACAAAACTCTTTAATCACTCATAACCCAAAACTCTTTAATCACTCATAACACAAAACTCTTTAATCACTCATAACACAAAACTCTTTAATCACTCATAACCCAAAACTCGTTAATCACTCATAACCCAAAACTCTTTAATCACTCATAACCCAAAACTCTTTAATCAACCTTAACCCAAAACTCTGTAATCACTCTTAACCCAAAACTCTTTAATCAACCTTAACCCAAAACTCTTTAATCACTCTTAACCCAAAACTCTTTGCCAATCTTAATTAAACCAGATGGTCTTGACCGGTGCTATATACATATGGCTATATACTTCGTTTGTACGTTGATAGCAAATAAGCAAAAGACCCTCTAGCCAACGTCGGCGGCAGTGGGCCCGCGCACAGCCGTGCGCGGGCCCAATGCGGCCGACTTCGGCCTGAAGACATTTGCTTGCCAGGTAGCCTACCTTGTTTGTATCTATCTCTGCTAAATTATATAAGCGAGTGCTGGTCGGTGATTTGCATCTTACGACTCGAAGCGGTAAGGTCAGATATCATCGACGAGCAAAAATGTTTATGTTAGGGCAATTAGAAAAATATGCATGACAGTAATAGCTTTCAAATGTTATTCTTTATCGACAAAGTAAACCTACGAAATCCATTGTGTGACGCATGTTAGGCGTAAAAGCGTGCCAGTCGAACAGTCTCGGGTGCGTTCAAGATATTTTTGCTGTTTCTTTTCACTGCTTGTCCCACCCTTTACAATCGACTTCGGTAGAAAGCCTTCACAAAAAGCAGGAATTGCATCGACCACGTTTGAAGACAGCTCCAGAGATTGTGGGAATTATTAGCCTAGTTACACCTTTGCATATGTGCCAGTAACATAAATTATTTCGACCATTTTTGTAGGTAGCACCTGCGTATGGCATGCTCGTACCTCGGCAGGGACTAGGATAGCTCAATAGTTAATGCAAGTACTTGTTATTTTGGCACCTGAATCAATTCTTAGCCTAAGGGTAGTGATATGTTAGCGACCATGTAGTTTGCAAGCATGACAGCTCATGGGCTGTTCCTGATTAGTTTTGGCGCCTTTACAGGCGCCAAAGCTAATCAAGATCCGCACTTGAGCTGTTATGGCTGCGAACCAATCACTGATCTGTTCGGTCGATCTGTCTCCTGCAGCTGGTGCTGTCAGTGAAAGGTTCAAGGCACGGCATTACTGGCATGGAAACCCTTCGCAAAGATTGACAAGGCGAAGCCAGAAAAAAATACAATCATTGATGAGTTGTCATTCCGTGGAGTATAACATCTTGCCCCAAAAAATTGTTGAGACAAAAATCTTTCGTTCGCGAAGGCATAGATCCTGATGTCAACTGCACGATAAAGTGGGTCCTATGGAGATCTGCGCCTATCAAGTAAAAAAGTAAAACCTGTACACACAAAAATATTTGCATTGATGACTTGTCATTCCGTAGACTACATCTTTGTGGCAAAACGTCGTTGAGAGTTGTCGTCGACCGTATGCCTGAACAATAGACATTCATGATCTCCTACAGGTTGCAGGGTCTCATATTTCGTACCTGTCCGAATATATCCTGAAAAAATGCACGCAATGATGGCTTGTCATTCCTAAGGCAAACTCTGTAACTGCCAACAGAATTCTGCAGATTGCCTCGGACAAATTACAGCAAAAAGGCTTAAAACTTCGTGAGCTCCTGTACGGTTCCGTAGCATTTGAAGGACCTGTATCTCTCGCTAGCTTACGGAGATAACATTTATGTATATCTATATATTAAAATAAAATAATGGAGTATGCGGGGTTCCAGTCCAGAACTGTCTTTGTCGTAGAAGACAAACAAATATAAACAACGATGGTATTTGCCGATGTCGCACAATGTACGCGTACCAGAAACCTTCATTTCCACGCCTAACGATTCACATCTACTACCAATGTACTTTCGCGCGACAATAGATGAATCGCCTTGGTATCTTTAGGGTAGTGACTGATCAGCTTGGCGCCTAGCGACGCCAAGCTGATCAGTCACTAGACTAGAACTATCCTAGATCCAACTCTAGCAGCTGGCATTGGAGGTGAAGCTGGCAGTCATTTTAACATCCGGTCCTCGTTACAGGTCCTCACTATGCCGGTGTGCGCGGAGTTCAAAGAATCAATTTGTCAATCTAATAAAAGAATCGTCGCAAATAGAATCCTTCGCTCTTTTGTAAGATAGGCCCCGCGGACTTTTGGATGGCAAGATTAAACACGTAGATTCGTTGATTTCTCCGCCGACGCAAATTATTTTCAGCCGGGCAGTTCGACATGTTTCAAAGGCGCTGCCACTTTTAATCTGAGTCGGAAGTTGCAAATAGAGAAAGTTAAAAGCCCTTGAAGAGTTCTTTTGTGATCATATACTGACGAACAAAAGAAATGCGAATTTTTGGAATCATCGGAAACACTGAAGTGTTTCCGATAATTCCACAAATGTCACATTTCTTTTGCTCTTCGTTATATGTCTGTCTACGGCCAGTTATATCCCAGACAATCGTGCCTACAGATTACATTAGAGAAAATGTGGTTGAAAGTTCGACTGCCAAATTATTTTCTTGAAACTATGGCAAGTGTAACGTCAAATTACTCTATTTGTCCAATACGCAAGGATATAAATAACGTTGGAAAGAGGCAAAGAACATCAAAAGACACTGCTCAAGCGGTTTTTTGTCACTTGCCGTTGCTTCGTTTTTCTTTTGACAAAGACTTGATTTCGTTTGAAATGAAAGGAGAAGAACGAAAACTTAGGCACTCTTAGCAGCAAACGTTTGTGACAAAACTTTCCCTTTGTGTTTTTCTTACGTGTTGGTGATGGTTTTGTCGTTGCTGGTGCGGATTTTAATGTTTATTGGGCACACTGTCTGCTTGCTTAATTTGGATCTTAACTTTTGTCGTCTTTGTTCTGTACTTGTTTCGTTTGGCATGCTGCCTGTTTATGTGTAGCACAATCACAAACAGAGACCACAGTACACACATCGTGTGACATAGTTACAAACTCTGCGCAACATTAACCTACCTTTTAGGACACCGACCCAAGAAGCGGACAGTAAAGAGGCCGAGGATTTAGAGCATTCCGCCGAGTCACTGTAGGACAACTGATTTGTGCGCTGCTTTGTGATTTTGGACATTAGGGTTGAGAAGAGGAAGGCCCAAACTCACAGATTAGCACATAATTATTTTGTCAGCGTTCTGAGACAGCGTAAAATAGCTGGCAATGCTGTCGATGAAACTGGCTGGCAATGCTGCCAATCGAATCAGCTGGCAATGCTGTCAGTCAGAACAGGTGGCAACCTCCCAGTGCGCAAAGGCCATCGGGCCTACGTCGGCCGCTGTTGGCCCTCGCAAGGCCGTGCGCGGGCCAGCGGCGCCAGACGTCGGCCCGACGGTCTCTTGCGCACTGGGCTTGTCTTTCGGCTGGCAATTTTGCCTATCATCTCACAAAGCTGTTTATCGGCTGACAGTGTTGTCCATCCGCTGGCAATGTTGTCTATCGGCTGGCAATGTCGTCTATCAGCTGGCAATGTTGTCGGTGTCTCAGGTTCGGACGATCCTGAAACGACAGATCGAGCGCTGGCGACAACATCGCATATTTCACACGTCCAGCTTTAGACGGCTCAGTCGCTCGCTCAGTGCGTTTACTTCCTTCAGCGAAGTGCTCAACGCTGCTGCTGCGCCCAACCACCAGGTACAGCATTCACGAATAAGAAAGTTAATCTTTCGTACAGGAACAACTTTCATGAGTAACTCAGTGCGCCCGAGGTACGAAGTACCCACATTTTGGAGTTATCATTACAATTCAGGAGACAGATCGACCATGATAGTTCAAGGGTGGGGGCAGAATAGCTTGGCGCCTATAGGCGCCAAGCTATTCTGCCGCCACCCTTGAACTATCACGGTCGAGTCATATCTTGCTGTGGTGTGTCGCGGGCGGAATGAGATGAGTTCATCAGCAGGGAAGTATACCATTCCTTGAATGACACCATTCATTATGCAGACGCATATAACACTAACTCTTAAACTCCCAAAACTAAACGAAGCATTTAGTTCTGAGAGATTAAGACTTAATGAATATATCAAAACCTATCACCGAGTTAGGCATAACATTCACCACTGGCAAATTTCGTCACCCAGATAGTTATCATATTCATGAAAAACAGATTGTTTAGATTCAAGATTCAAGATTCAAAGATTCAAAAACTTTATTGTCCAGATAAAAAAGATTTTATATGGAAATTTTTCTTTGCAGTTTATCTAGATGAAACAAAATTTCCTAAAAACTACCTCTTTCGGAAGTAACTAGTGTCATTCATGCGATTTCACGTTTCTTCTTATGAAGTCTGCAGCAGTTTTCATTGAAAGCTTCCCGCAAAGTGTTCCAATCGCGTGTTCTAGCCTGCTTTATTTTGGACATTCCGTCTCGAGCCGTTAATATAGACCAGAACACATCTACCCTTTGGAAGTAAAAGACAATAAGTCCTTTTTTTTTAAAGCGAGATTTTCCATTGAATACAATGAAATTTAGCTTTTTTTTTTTTTTTTACTGAAGTGGAGGTACTGTCTTTTGTCTTCACGCGGCAAACAACACGTTTACTACATAAGTCTATTACGATGAAATGCTAGGCCAAGATACGTTGTAAGAGCTAGCTTGGAACTCTTCGATGATGACAGGCGCAGCCGTTGCAGGAATTCCTGCAAGTGTGCCTCTCCAGAAAAAAAAAAAACGACGCCATTATAAAGCTGTCATAACATTAAGCTTGTAATAACGTCATTTTACACTTTCGTTAGCGCACTTCCGGGACTTAGTCGTGGCACATTCTACGTGACCTCTGTAGTCGTGGCATGTACCAAGTGCGCAAAGGCCATCGAGCCGAAGTCGGCCTCCGTTGGCCCGCGCACGACTGTGCGCGGGCCAACGTCGGCCGACGTCGGTGCCCGATGGCCTTTTGCGCACTGGGCAGTCCACACTATACGTGTTACACGCCAACACTTTGTCATGTATGATTCCCTGTAGTTTGTCACACCGTCACCCGTCCATACGTAGCTATTTACACTTGCCTACATCTGCAAATGTCCAGATGTCCGTACTTGTCCTTGCTACATCCTCTTGTGCATTGCCAGTAAGCAACGGATCCTCGGGCCCACATCGGCCACAGTGGGCCCCGCGCACAATCCCACTGCGACCGATATCGGCCCGAGGACCTTTGTTTACTGGCTTGCGGCTTGTCATTTTTCGCTCGTAGATCTGTATCATTTAGAATGAGTCTGAACTGCATGCAAATTGTATGTATTAGTGTGGCGTAGGGCCTACATTACTTTCCCAACTATATTGTAAAGTCAACATATAACCCTTTTACCCCATCCTTTATTTGTCTATGTCTTGTTACTTAACCCTTCTAGCGCCAACACCCTACAGCAGCAGATTGATTGACCATGATAATTCAAGGGTAGTGCCAGATTAGCTTGACGCCTGAAGGCGCCTGAATTATCATGGTCGATCCACCTCCTGCAAGTGGGACATAGTTGTTAAGTAACACTTCCAAAATTAGGGAAATGCGCCCATGGCGCCTGAAGGCTCCAATCTAATCTGGCACTACACTTGAATTATCATGGTCGATCCACCTCCTGCAAGTGAGACATACTTCCAAAATTCGGGAAATGCGCCCATGGCGCCAAAAGGGTTAACACAGTCGAGATTGCTCTATTTGGATATCCAGATGTGGCACGTCTCGAATGAGTCAACCCTCTTGTAATTGGAACATTACAATACTTCGCGTTTACTGCAGTAATCGGTCCCTCAGGTTGTAATACTAGGGCCAAATGTAAGTAAAACCAGCCCAGTCCATCATCCATTTTTCTAGTACAGTACACTTTGGATATAACAAATCTGCCTGAGGAGCCAAGTTGTATCGTTGTACCCGACGTTTATTTTAAAGGGAAGTAAATCGACATAGAAAGAGTTATGTCGGATCCTCTGAAAAAAAAACGTGTTCTTATATCCGACTTTTAGTTCAGCTATAAGCGAATTAGACGGTGTATATATCGTAGTTTAACCCATTAAGCTAAAAGCTTCAATTTTGTACACTGCCATATGCATGCTACATTATAGTACTTACAGATAAGGATATAGACCAATGGCTTTAGTTCAAGGGTGGTGCCGGAGTAGCTTGGCGCCTAGAGGCGCCAAGCTATTCTGGCACTATCCTTGAACTATTTTGGTCAAAATTATTTCACATACTGGTGTATTCCGACTGATAAGGTTTAACGAAACTGTGAGCTATCATAGGAGTAATTTCGCGCAGGTCTTCATCTCCTGTTAAAATGCTTTACGTGATAAACTGCATGTCAGCATGTGTCTCTAAGGAATGCTAGTATTATGTAATTACAATATTTGATTACGTACGTTAAGCTGCTATAACAGATAATACTAGTTCCGAGCGTCAGTTATATTGTGCAGAAAATAATACACATGCCTCATGCACATACAACTGTATCTCAGATCATGAAAACCTGAACTGTATGCATTTTGCTTCTGACAGAAAACCACCCAGAATGGGTCTGGGGAGCAGAACGGGACGGTGCGGCTGCCCAACGGGTCAGAACCCAACGGTCAGGTGCCACTACTGCAAGGGACGAGTCGCCGCTTGAATCTGTTGAGACGCTCCAGCAAAAAGGACGGGTCCAGGCGTCCGCTCCCGGAGGTCAATGACCCATTGAAGAATGAAACTATCCAAGAGCAGGAGATATAGAACGCCGCCTACTGCGTGTCTCTGATTCATCCTCTCTGGCGGCTAGATCAAGAGCGCATGCACCCAGCTGCAAGAGGCATAGATCCTTATGAGCCCCCGCGACAGCGGGGGCTTATGAGGATCTATGCCTCTTGCCGGCATTTCTAGCAGGGATCGTTTATCTGGGCTTCAGTCTGTGAAGCTAAAGACGTCACTCAGTAGTGTACGGACAAGTTTCAGAAAGAAAAAAAAAGAGATCCAGAAGGATGATTGGTGTGTGCTCGTGATAGGTGCGGAAGAGTGGATGTTTAAGGTGTTTAAGAGTGGATGACATTTGATTAAGCGTTGGGGCGTCAGCTGTGATCTATATCGACCGATTGTCTTTAATCTGCGACGAAGTGACGTATAACGAACTTGTTGAGATAAACTATTAAGTGAAACCGAGTAACCAAGAGACAACTTGTGTGTTCGTCTGTGATTTAAAGCCTTAATGCTCCATACCACTAGGCTGAAAATCACAGACCAGCACATATTTGATAACCATTTTTTAAAATCTAAACAAAACAATGCCCATTAATAGATTTAAGCAGGGTGATCACTGCAGTCTGAGGACACAAAAGAGACTGATCTATATCAATAACAGGCACCGGCTTTCTTGAGCCTTTCGGCCCACGAAAACTGGTCCCTGTCACTGACAAAATCTACTGACAGAATCTAAGCCTCTTGCAGACATAAAGTGGTGTTCACATGGCCGATTTCTCAATGATTTTTGTCTGGCAACAATTGGCCGACGAAAGTTTCCACCTGTTCACATGGGCATCTTTTGTCGTTTTGGAGTTGGCCGACAATTGCCAGATATCGGTGGGGAGTTGGCAGCGAGTAGAGCAATGCTCGACTTTCCACCGATTTCCCACCAACTCCAAGCAAGCGGGTTGTTTCCTGATCGACGATTGGTTAGAACTAGCCAATCAAATATGATTTTGTTTTCAATCTTCAGTCAACCTGTTGTCGTGTTCATGGGGTGATGCCCCTTTGACCGAGTTGTGCCGAGTGTCGACGGAACAGCACGAAGTAGCTAATGTTGGTGGCGTGTCGCTGGAAAGTCGTCGCAAAATTGGTGAGCGTTCACATGGGCAACGTCTTGTTGGCCAATAATCGCCCGACAAAAATCGTTGAGAAATCGGCCATGTGAACACCACTTAAGTCACAGTATGAACGTATGACCAATCCTCGTGTGCCATGATCAGTGGGCTTCACCTTCTGCATCGCAATATATGGACAGACGACAAAAGAAGGCACGAGGCTGTTGATTGTTTTCATGATCTGAGATCTCAATCTTAATTTTGTGTGACCGGATCGTTGCATCATGTTGATCGTTGATCCGTGTCACAAAACCGTCCGTACAATGATGCGTGGACAGAGGAGACGTAGGCAATTCTGTCCTAGGAAAGTTAAAGACAATAAGTCCATTTTTTTGTGTGTGTGTGAAACGATATATGTGGGGCTCATGCCACATGATTTTAAGAACTTGATCCTTGGTGGACCTACGTCTCTTGCGCATGGGTAGTGCTTACCGATTCTTGGCATTTAGTGGTTTGAAAAGTACTGTCGACTGTGATAATTCTGGAGTCCGAGAATTACAGTGTCCTTTATGTTTGTTGTACGGCACTGGCGATCAGAAAGCTCAGTTCTACTCCTTGCAACACAATGAATTCCTTGCTGAATGCAAGGGCGGTGACAATGTTTAAACCATTCAGCCCTGACGCACTACAGCAGGAGATGGGTCGACCATGATAATTTAAGGGTAGTGCCAGATTAGCTTGGCGCCTGTCGGCGCCAAGCTAATCTGGCACTGCCCATGAATTATCATGGTCGAGCCATCTCCTGCAACTGGTGCATAGTCATTAGATGACTCCTCCAAAATTTGGGAAATACGGCCGTCGGGCTGAATGAGTTAATACTGACTGATTGTTTTGACACTGGAGGTTTCAGGCTTGCGACCATTTTTATTCAACACGTCTTTTATATAACTGAAGGCCTTGAGCTTGGCGGAATCGCCACTCCGAGGGCAATTACAAGAGATGACTCTGGTTTACTCCCCACGCTTCCCTACTCCTACCCATCCCCTCATTGTGCATGCAGTCACTGGTACTGTTTACAGTAGCGGTGACTGCATGCGCACTGGGGTTTATGCATCGAACATTTTATTCGATTTGGATTTGGAAACAATCAGGCTCATAATACAATACACCATTGGTTAACCCTTTCAGGCCTCTGTGGCTGATCCATCGTGATTCTTTGCGAGAGGTATAGATCGACTCGATCCCCGCGGATCTCGTAGGCTTAGCCCCCTTTGCTGCCACTGTACGTACATTGTACTTCTTACATCTGTGTCGATTCAGCGCGAAAGACCTCCAGCCGTCCCACGGACAAGGGATACACAGTGGTTTCACCTAAGGGCATAGATCCTCATGAGGCTCCGCAGTTGCGGGGGTCATAAGGATCCATACCTCTTTGAAGTAGTGAAGGGGTTAACTCATTCGTGACGTGCCGCCTCCGGATACGCGGCATAAGCCGCGTATCCGGAGGCGGCACGTCTCGAATGAGTTAAGGAGAATCGTTGCCTCTTGCATAATGGTTGCTTTCTCTGCCAGGAATAATTCTGTATGTGTCGGTTCTAATCAGATTTATGGATGTTTTGGGGTCGCTGCGTCTTTGTAAAAAGCATGTACAGTACCCCGCGATTTGACTCTGTTGGTTCCATACTGTGACTTTGTTATGCCCACGAATACAGAACGTTTATAAATTATTGTTAAACCAATGCTCATTTGTTTTGTAAATAATTCACTCATTCGAGACGTGCCGCCTCTGGATACTCGGCTTATGTCGCGTATCTAAAGGCGGCACGTCTCGAATGACATTAACAGTACGTGTTTGTGGTGGAGACATTTAATGCTCATGCGCTGTTGTGTTGCAGCTATAGTTGTTGTGGTTAGAAGTGTCTGATAGCTGCTTGTAAAACATATTTGGCAAGTTGCGTTCCTACGCACAGTTGTTAAACCTTCGGCTACTTTTTTTTTGTTTTCTATTTGCTGTTATTGGCGTTTTCATTTATTATACCTGGTTTCTAAGTTTCACCATGAATGGATATCTCTTCTTCTTTACATTTTATGTTCATTTCAATGTTTTATCATGAAGCTATCATGATTAATAATAATAATAATAATAATAATAATAATAATAATAATAATAATAATAATAATAATAATAATAATAATAGAACTCTTATATAGCGCAATATCCCCACAAAAAAAAGGCTCAGAGCGCTTTAATCTAGATAATCTAACATGATTACATGCATAAAATTGTACGACAGAGTTCATGGAATCGCGACACTTTTGTTTCAAACATCATTTGATGTTGAAACGAATGCTTTTTTTCCTGTTCGATATTTGTTTCACTGTTTCATGTATGGTCATATAATCTGTCGTACAATTTTAGTTTCTACATTCCTTGTTTCATTCCAGCCTGACACACGATTAAAACTCGAGAAAAAAGAAAGGAATGGAATTTGATATTTATCTTCTATTTTCTGCACATTACATGTGTGTTTTGTTTTTACTTACCTCATTCAAGGGGCCTCGAATCAATAGCTGCGAATGTGTATAGCGTTGCCGGCGCAACGCTATACAACACTTTCGCAGCGACTGATTCGAGGCTTTCACAGCTATTGATGCGGAGCCCCTTGAATGAGTTAAAACCCGCCGTAAGCCGTGCATAGACGACTTCAGGATTTCAGGGAAACACGACAGACGCCTATGGATTGTGTCGGGCGGGCGTTTGACTGTACAGTTCATGCACTGCTGTTTGTGTTTTGGTTTTTCGTTCGCTTGGTTGTTCCTTCGTTTGTTTGTTTGGTAAGCTGATTCGTTATTTATTTTTAAGTTTGTTTGTTTGACGACACAGCCAAGAATCCCTGAAATGTCATACGTCGGGTACTGTGATAAACGCATTACTGATGTATGCGTTGCGATGTTTAACTCATTGTGTCCCATGTATGAAATACCCACATTTTGGAGTTGTCCTCTGAGGACTGCATTACAATTTAGAAGACAGATCGACCATGATAGTTCAAGGGTGGTGCCAGAATTGTTTGTTGCCTTTAGGCGCCAAGCTATTCTGGCACCACCCTTGAACTATCATGGTCGAGCCATATCTTGCTGTGGTGTGTCCGGACTGAATGAGTTAGGGTGTTGTTCGTCTGCTGGTTTGCTGGTTTGATATTGGTTATTTTGCCAGGACAAATAAGCTAATTTGATCTTAAAGTACCATTACGCATAAATCTGAAGGTCACATGTCACCGCCATTTTTTTTTTAAATTACGCCTTGTCGAAGCACCTAATGAATTTTAACAACAGTTTCGACACGCAGCAAAATCACACCCGTAATCGCACTTATTTATTCTGCGCTGCTGTTAGCGTGTCAATCTATTTTTAACAGTTTCTCGTACTGAAAGAGTTGTATATATAAAACGGCGTGGGGTGATTGTCAGGTTACTTGATATAAAGACGACGTGTGTTGAACTGGAATGTCCGGTATCTAAATGAAATATAACTAGACCTGTGTGTAGTGTGTCGTAACCATCTGTTACAGAAAGTGTATCGTTGAACAGTTACGGCGGTAGTGGGCCTTTAATGACGAACATAAATTGGCAGACGTCGAACATGACTGTGATAAACACATCACTGTCAACTTTCTGTATTTAGTGTCAGCTTGTCCACTAGCTGCCTTCCTCTCGCTTAACCCATTTAGCCCCGACGCAATAGGCACTACCAACCATGATAATTCAAGGGTAGTGCCAGGTTGGGCGCCTGATGACCTGACGGTCAAGCATTACCCTTAAATTAATTATTCAAATTTATTATTATTAATATTATACGTATCACCCGCGGTCACCGTTCAGACCTGTTACATTAGGATCGTCTGCTATAAGCACTAGGCGTGCAAGTCACGAGTGATGGAGCATGATGTACCAAGGGTAGTGCCTAGTTGATCGGCGATTCCAGGGCTTAAATGCGAAAATGAGCACGACTTGCTATTCCTGTTAATTCATTTAACCCCGACGGACTACAGCAGAAGGTGGATCGACCATGATAATTCAAGAGTAGTACCAGATAAGTTTGGCACCCTCTGGCGCCAACCTAATCTGTCACTGTCCTCGAATTATCATGGTCAATCCATCCCGTGCAACTCGTACGTTGTCGTTAGTTGACACTTTGAAACGTCCGGAACTGCGACCGTGGGGTGTAATTGGTTAACATGATGTTTATCGTAATGTGCTGATATGATAGATCTAAAATTACCCATTCAGCCCTGACGCCCTACAGCAGGAGATGGTTCGACCATGATAATTCAAGGGTAGTGCCAGATTAGCTTGGCACCTGTCGGCGCCAAACTAATCTGGCACTACCCTTGAATTATCATGATCGATCCATCTCTTGCAACTGGTGCATAGTGCGTTAGATGACGCCTCCGAAAATTTGGGAAATAC
>BTPG01000002.1:282163414-282405914 GCA_036245525.1 Semisulcospira habei | reverse complement strand
GAGAGAGAGAGAGAACATGTTTACGAGTATTTTGGTCCGTGATAAAGGAGCCAGGCCCTAAGGTTTAAAATCACATACCATCACACATGTTTACTTACACACTGAATGGTCGAAGCCCTTTCAGTAGCATGCAAATGACATAACATAACATTCAATATGCTTGAAAACGCCGCCTAGTGAGATTTTCATTGTAATTCCATGGAAATCTCGTTATTCTAAAAAAAAAAAAAAAAAAAAAAAAAAAAAAAAAAGAAGAATGAAAATCTCGCTCGTTTACAAACAAATGGACATATAGTCATTTGCAAAATAGGGCAGAAAAGCTGCCGTGGCCACTCAATGCGCAAAAGGTCATCGGGCCGACGTCGGCCGTCGTTGGCCCGCGCACGGCTGTGCGCGGGCCAACGGCGGCGGACGTCGGCCCAATGGCCATTTGGGCATTGGGCATGCCTCGGATATTTCCCACAGCATCAAGTTTAGATTTTCACGAGCCCCAGTTCATGCAGAACGTATGTAAAATGCAGTTTTGAAAAGGTGACTGCCAAGCGTGTGAAGTGTAGAGAATAACCCAACGATGAAAAAGAAACACGCGCATAGAAAAGACAGTTACAACACAACTGTGTTGTAACTGTCTTTTCTAAGTATGTTTCCTTCTGTGCTTTATTCTCTGTAGAACGTATGCTGCTTGCTGATAATGCGTGCATGCTGTGTGTAGTGTGTGTATGTGTGTGTGTGTCGGCGTGAGAGAGAGAGAGAGAGAGAGGGGGGGGGGGGAGAGATAGCACCTGCATTCATATTTGCCCTTGCTGTATGAACTTTAATGTACTTAATGATTCTTTGTTTATTGCTTTACTTTGTATTTTTACTCACTTTATACTTTTGTGCGTACGCGTATGCGGGTAGGTATGTCTGGAGTGCGTGTCCGAGAGCGTGTGTTCGTTTTTGTGCGTATGTGCCTGAGTGCGTGCGTGTGTAAGTGTGTGTGTGTGTGTGTGTGTGTGTGTGTGTGTTCGTGCGTGTGTGCATGCGTACTGAATTGCGGTGTACATGTGTGTGTGTGTGTGTGTGTGTGTGTGTGTGTGTGTGTGTGTGTGTGTGTGTGCGTGCGTGCATGCGCGGGTTGCGATGTGCATGCGTGCGTACCTGAGTGCGTGTGTGGGTATGTGTGTGTGTATGTGCGTGGTGCGTGCGTGCGTGCGTGAGCGAATGCAGCAGTGCATGCAGCAGTGTGTGGTATGTGTATGTTTACATGTCTATGTCACTTATGTAGTAGATGTAGCAACGGCAAGTTTGAAAACTGGTCCTGTTACCAATAACTTCTACCGTTGGAAAATAAAGGTTCATTGTTCATTGTTCATTGTACGTTTTTGCCGCAATGACAAATTATTGACTAATTTGGCAAAATGAATCCATTTGTTTCTTAACACGTTCTGCTCCAGGACCGAAATCCGCAAATTTTGAAGTTGCCCCCCTGAGGACTGACTGTATGACCCTTCTGGAAACAGATCGAGCGTGATAGTTCAAGGGTTGTGCCAGAATAGCTTGGCGCCTATGGGCGCCAAGCTATTCTGGCACGACCCTTGAACTATCACGCGCGATTCATGTCTTGCCGTGTCGTCTGTGAGTTGAATCAGTTAAAAGCGGAATGTATTACAATGAAAACCGGGTTTTTGGGAGACATCGATTTACTGTCTTTCGCCAAATTAGAGCTAATCGACGAAACTGACATGTACACGGATACAAATGAGACAAACAAAGGCACGAGGCTGCGTTCCTGACACGGGGGTTCACGAGGATCTTACCTCACACACTTTGGGTTGTGTTTTCTGTGTTCCGGTAATGAAAGCGTTAAAATCACTTTGTCTTTCGCTGGCTCTTGTTTGGATCTTGACGATGACGTTCACTGGCGTTTGTGTACCGGGGACACAGGGGGGAAATATCAAAGATTAACACAGTCGAGACGCGCTGCATTCGAATACGCGGCTGTAAGCCGGGTATTTGAATGCAGAGCGTCTCGAATAAGTTAACCCCTTTTGTGCATGCCAACATCGCACTATAGACAGTACCGGTAGTACAAGGGCTTAGGGATGTAAATAAAAGACGTTTCCAGAATCATGAGAGATCGTGTCTGGATCTTTTGGAACTTGTGGATCTTGTGTGGTATTGACACATTTTTCAAGATCGTGTGTGATCTTGACAGGTGTTTCATGATCTTGTGTGATCTTGTCAGGATCGTGGATCTTGCTTTTCAGTTCGCGTTGCTTGAATAAATTGGTTAAAATTGCAGCGACACGCTTTGCGTCCTTCTCTTGTCTGCAACACATTAAACGGTACGATTCAATGAGATAATAACGTTACTATGGTAAAGAGGTCAAACGTTCCCCAAAATAACACTGATCATCATGAAATGACAAACAAGATGAGGATTTCATCCCAAAGTCTAACGTATTGTTTGAGCTAACATGCAGGTTTTTTTTTTTTTTTTTTTTTTTTTTTTTTTTGTTTTGTTTTTACATTCAGAGTTGCTAATAATTTGAAGCTTTTCTTCTCATTTTTTTCCTTTATTTCTAACCAAACCTCTAAACCACACACACCGGCGCACACAAATAAAGACGGACACACGGCGCTTCCACCATTAGTACGCTCTGTGGGCTGGAGTAGCGACATGAATTCTGAAGAAGAAGAATAGCACGAGCAGCAAAATGACGTCACTATAAGCTTCACGTCAAGGCATCGCTAGTTTCAGGACGCCGTGTACACAGTGACGAATTTGATGTTTGACGTCACTCATCCGAACGGCACGCAGCCTCTTCCAGGGCTGTTTTCTTCCAAGCAGCCTCTTCCAGGGCTGACTGTTTGATGGAAGTATAATTGGCTCCAAAACTTTCAAAAATGAATTAGTTATTATTCATAACGTTGAAGGGGTACAAAGCTGGCTAACGAACTCATCCAGAGTCTTTCTTCAAATTAGGTATATCTAAAATTACAAGTGCACATAATCGAAATTATCTGGGTCAACCGACTTTCAATAAATGGTCATTTAACTCACCAATGAGACATCTAATTTCAAAAAGCTTCAAAACGCCTCCTAGACATCCCTTTAATGAAGAATTTGATTTATCTTCAATATTGTACGTACGCAAAAGTCGAGATTTCGTGTTCACACACACACGCACGCACGCACGCACGCACGCACTCACGCACGCACGCACGCACGCACACACACACACACACACACACACACACACACACACACACACACACACACACACACACACACACACACTTAGCGCCAAAACTACGTTCAACAGCAAGGTTGGAGCAGCTGGACGTGATGTCATTTTTATCTTGTTACTCCTTTGCCTTTCTATGAGGCCCGCCCGTCTTGTTATGTCATTTGCATGCTACTGAACGGGCTTCGATCAGCCCCATATCAAAGTCTACAGTCTTTTCTATACGGTACACAAAAACGTTTACACAACGCAGCTCAGAAATAACGACAACTGCAGTCAAGTTATTGCAGTATACACGGACGATTCACAAGTTATGCGCTAAATACCCGATGGCCTTTGCGCATTGGATACCGTCCTGAAATTGTAGCGCAATATTATCTGCCCTGCCCTAACAGTCAGTAGACCCATTTTGGGGTGAAAAACGAGATTCTCATTGCAAAACAATACGAAAAGCTCGCTTTTCACAAACGTGGACAGCTGTCTTTTGGCCAGATCAGGAGAGTAATACCCAGTAAACAAAACGTTCTCGGGCCTCAGTTGAAATCCAGACCGGAACTACCAAATGTTTGAAAAATGAAGAGAACATCCCAAGGACAGACAGATCAAGCATGATAGTTCAAGGGTGGTGTTAGAATAGCTTGGCGCCTATAGGCTATTCTGGCACCACCCTTGAACTATCATGCTCGATCAGTGTCTTGCTGTGGTGTGTCGGGGCTGAATGAGATAAAACTCTTTTTGAGCGTAAGGGAGATAACTCCTGTGCGAAGAGCAGAAAGGGCGACAACTTTTTACGACATTCAAACTACATGAATTAAATTAACCTTTTTGTCTAGCATTTTTGCAAGACGTACTAAGACCATGCACCCATTGAGCCCTGACGCCCTACAGCAGGAGATGGGTCGACCATGATAATTCAAGGGTGGAGCCAGATTAGCTTGGCGCCTGTCGGCGCCAAGCTAATCTGGCACTACCCTTGAATTATCATGCTCGATCCATCTCCTGCAACATATGCATAGTCGTTTGATGACGCCTCCCAAATTTGTGAAATACGTGCGTCGGGCTGAATGAGTTAACAAAGGAAATATTGCGAACTATTAACCCTTTCTGCCTGGTGCAGGACGCTTTAAGGAGGATTAAATCCTCAGTACACCCTATCTTTGTACTCCGCTAAAATTACCCTCAAACAAAAATTGTACGGGATAAGGTAGGTGTCGTTTGCTCGATGGCGGGCTTTCCTGATTGCTAAAATTCCAAAAAATGTCAAAATGAGTTTTCAATGTTTGTCTTTCCTCAATTAATACTTACTACCCTTCTTTTCACTCTGCAGCATTATCGTAGCGCGTATCAAGAACATTCACAAAGAAGAAATTGCGAACTATTAACCTTTTATGGTCTGGAGTAGGTCGCTTTAAATATTGCACGTAAATGAACTTTTCCCCTAATGGTCACCCGAGTCACCCGGTTCAAAGACATCAGAACGATATATAAAGAGAAACACAGCTACCGCTTCATAACGAGTAACGGCAAAATGCATCATCAGGGCTAATGTATATATATATATATATATATATATATATATATATATATATATATATATATATATATATATATATATATATATATATATATATATATATATATATATATATATATATATATATATTCACAAACTATAACTGTATCAGGGGATAATTAATGTCTTTTGCTGAAGTCAGTTTATATTTATTCCTGTTTGACTGTCGATGATGTTAACTGTACTGTGCGATGGTCAGCGGAATGTCCAGACATCATTAGTCCATCAAAGTTTAGTATCTGACTACCAAGTTCTATAGTACCGAAGAGAAAAGTTCAGATGCACTTAGAAAAAAGGCATTGAACTAAATGCCACCGAGGATTTAGTTGTGCTGGTCTGAGATTTTGTACCTTAAGGCCTCAGGCCTCAGGCCGTAAGGTCCAAAATCACAAACTAGCGCACTTTTTATCATCTTGTATCTGAGCAATGTGATTGATCGTTCTCAGCACTCAAGGCACTGCGGCAGCAGTGGCGTAGGAAGATATTTTTCATCGAGGGGACCTAGCGTGCCAGACATATTGCTTTCCAGCCTCTGGAAAATCAAACAAACGGAAGAGGGGAGGGGGGGGGGGGGAGGGGGAAGAGACAATAGTCCAACCTCAAGCAATGGGGTAGGGACTGGGGGGTTTGGGTGGGGGTGGGTGGGAGTAGGGGGTGGGTGCGGGTAAAGCAACGACAGTGCAACCTGGTAAAAATCAAATATATACTGACGAGCAAAAGAAATACGCCTTTTTAGTTTTGGAACCATCGGAAACACTAAAGTGATTCCGAAGGTTCAAAAATGTGGCATTTCTTTTGCTCGTCAGTATATCAATCAAAATCTCATGAGATTTTCTTCTCCATCTAGGCGGCCTCTTGCTGACACCCTTTGAATCTGTGCCCCTGGATCATCTAGAGGTGGTCGTGTGCTGAACTGACGAAGATTACAGAAACGCTGTCCGCGTCAACTGGCACTGAACGGGTTAACTCATTCTACCCCAGACACACCACAGCAAGATAAGGATCGACCATGATAGTTCAAGGGTGATGCCAGAATAGCTTGGCGCCTATGGGCGCCAAGCTATTCTGGCATCACCCTTGAACTATCATGGTCGATCTGTGTCCTGCACTGCAATGCAGTCTTCAGAGGACAACGGTAACATTTGGGGATTTCGGTGTTGGGGTAGAATGAGTTAAGCTAAGATCTATGACGGCCTGACTTTTAGTGGGGATCGAAATGTGGAGACAAGGGAGACGGAGGGGTGGGGGTCTAGGAAAGGATAGGGGAGGCGGAGGGGGTGGGGGTGGGGTTGAAGCTGGTCGGTGGCACAAGGCTGTGGCACTTTGTACTCACTTCAGTAGGCGCACCGACTGGCCGTGCCTTCCGTGTTCTTCACATGCTTCTACCAGCTTGTTGTCCAACGCTCTCCTCCGTTGCATCGCTTTGGTCTGTCGACAAACACTTAATATGTATACATATGTACCCACTCCATAAAGCGTTCCCTTCTTCGACATGTATTGATATATTGTATAGCAAGCAAATTAATATTCATAAGCTCGCTAGATATACTTTTCTTCCCAAAATCCCTTGCGCGCCAAGAAGCCTCGATCTTGATGATAATTTGATTTTCAAAACGGAAACTCGAAATAACCGCACACTGCAACATTAACAAGCTCTTTATGTGTAGTGGTAATGAAATACTTGTTAGTGTGTATAAATGCTCAAAATGTATATCCTATTCACACACACGAACGGAGAAAAGACGCCAGGAAACGTGCGAGTCGCTGGACTGACAAGTGAAATCGACACGAGATGTCAGCTGGCGATATCGACAAACTGAGAAAAGAACTAAATAAACAAACATGCTGTCATTTTCCGCAATTATGCGTGATATAGTAACAAGTAGAATTTACTCAGTAACACATACGATTATACAATGCGCTGTCTTCACAGTTAGATGAAATCTACGTGCTGAGTCGACAGAGATAATATGCAGTCGTCTGCTATTCATGTGTTTTGTCTGAACACCGCAAGCAGCCGCATACTGAATGACGCGAGGCATAGTTTTGTTTTGGACTGGGTACATAAATTATATTGAGCAACAGTTTTTTTTATATATATAGTGCCAATAAACAGACAGATGTGACTACTTGACTCGAATAAAATGTCCTCGTCTTATGACTGGAACATTTTGATTCGGGTCTCGTAATCACATCTGCCTGTTATCGGCAATATATTAAGCAAAATGTTGCTCAATATAATATATCCAAACCCCCCCCCCCCCAAAAAAAAAAAAAAAAGAAAAAAAAAAAAGAAAAAAAAAAGGACTATATAAGAGCAATTTAAAGAATTATGGGTCTGGAGGGGGGTTCCGGAACCCATAGGATCAACCCTCCAGATCCGCCCCTGTATATATATATATATATATATATATATATATATATATATATATATATATATATATATATATATATATATATATATATATATATATATATATATATATATATATATATATATATATATATATATATATATATATAATATTTATTATAAGCATCTTGCGCTTTTAGAACTGTCTGCCCATAGAGTCCGGGGAGGGGGTTAAGGGCTGGAATACTGCACGACATTGTAAACATGCATACACTAGTTTTATTTTTTTTATTTATTTATTCCTTTATTTATGTCTTTATTTCTTACAGTACCCATCATGGCAATGATGCAATAATATAAGTTAACTACTCCTGAGAGGATACGAAATGCAGACCAAGGGAAACAATCGCGTGCACCGAGTTGCTTTCTCTTCTTGGAGTGTGTCCCTTTTCCTGTCACCATGACAAGACAGTCCATGACAAACACAATCGCCAGCGTTTTGAACTACCGAGGTTTACATGACAAACCCGGGAATACCACATTTATTACCGGACAAAGGAACGTCCTGAGTAATTTATCGCTGTCGTTTGGACATTAACCAGTTGGCTGTTGGTAGCGCTTTTGTCGCGATGACTCCTGCAGGAATCATCGCGACAAAAAGCGCTACCGACAGCCAAAGGGTTAACCTGCTTGAACATGTAGCCGCCTACAAGGCAAAGGCTACACATCTGCAAGAGACATAAATCCTCATGAGTCCCCGCGACTGCGAGTGCACATGAGGATTTATGTCTCCTGTTAGTCCTATCTTCTTTATGCCCACGCTTGGTCCCATTTCATGTGTGTTCTTCACGCGAGCGGCGGTCAAAGTACAGTGGTTTCAGACGTAAAATCCGCGTCCACTGGCAGTCAAGGGGGTAAGATTTTTGTCCGACATTATGAGATCTTATGACCTACCATTTCGAAGTTGACGGTCCACTCGCTGATGATTTTCTTGGGTTTGGGCTGGTACAGATGGTGACTAGTATGCCCGGGTTTCCTGCCCGGACCCAGCTCGTGACCGCCCTTTGCAGACTTCTCTAACCCAAGGTCTTTCGCACAGCGCTGTTTCAGTATCGACAGAGACGAAGAAAATAACAGCGATGATAAATATCATGACAACACAGAACAAGGCGCCAAGGACAACGATGACAATACATGACTGGATCTAAAGACGATAACGACGACGATGGCATGGTGATGACAATGACAATAGATATATAGACATGCGTTAGAACGGCAAGGCAACCTAACACATTCTACCCGAGGACCAAAATCCCCAACTGTTGCCATCTGAAGGACTGTATTACAGTTCTAGAGACGAATTGAACATGATAGTTCAAGGGTGGTGCCAGAATATCTTGGCGCCTATGGGCGCCAGGCTATTCTGGCACCACCCTTGAACTGTCATTTTCGATCCATGTCTTGCTGTGGTGTGTCCGGGCTGAATGAGTTAACACATTGGAGACGTGCTGCATTCAGAAACGCGGCTTCATGCCGGCATTACGCCGCGAATCCGAATGCAGCACGTCTCGAAGAGTTAAACTTGTCATTTCCACGTTGTGTTACCTTCTTCACTGGTTATCGCAAAGCATTATGCACGCTAGCAAAACACTCTAGATTGCCTGAATTCGGCCAGCTGAGCTAATCTGGTACCACCCTTCAACTATCGTCTTCTCCCTTTCTACGGAGCTGTCATGAACTCTTCAGACAACAACCAGTACCTGAGCCATCATAGTGAGCTGCTGACTTGTGGGCAGTGTTCCCAGATCACACAACTCACTCGACCTCAGGGTCCTCTCCATCTGTTTCTTCCCCCGGTGGTCCCGCGCCGTTTCCCAGGGGGAAAAGGGCATGACCGGAGGTGCGCGGCCCTCCGGGGCGTCCCTGCCGTAAGGGTCGGTGTAAATGGCCCTGTCCAACACAGTCGATGTACGTTTTGTATGATCCGTTGGTATATCAGACCCGTGGATGTCGGTAGCGATTTCTGTCGCGATGAATCTGACGGGAATCGTCGCGACAAAAGCCGCTACCGACAGCCAAAAGGGTTACTGTTGTCTGGCCCTTGTGCATGCAGCCGCCGGTATTGTATGCACACGGAGGTTACCCCCTTGCATTCGCGAGGGCTCACGAGGGCTCATGCCTCTTGCAGGCTTTGTTTGTACCCTCTCAGTCATTATTCAAAGCGGTTACTTTGCCGTCATCGAAAGAGTAAGGTTAACGGCTATACAACAAACTCACCCTTGCGTTATCTTTTTCAGTTGATGGACTTCCTCCAGATAGGCGATGACTGGAGATTTTCGCTGGCGGTCGTACGGCTCACGGATGAGCTCCACGTCACAGAAGCGGAGAGACATGGGCACGTTGAGACCCAAGCGGTTTCGCATTGACTGCAAGTCCCCCAGGCGCGGTTCCCACTTCAGGGGGCAATCCATACTGGTCGGGGGGTAGTGGGGCAGGAGCGGGGCCAGGGCTGGGAAACCGCTATCCCTGACTTTAAACATTCTGCTGAATGTCTAGGAATTGATGTACAGAAGGTCCAGTTTGTAGTTTTTTTTTTTTTTTTTATTAAGGTGGCAGTCCTACTTGGCTGAGGTCCCTTTAAACATTAAAATAACAGATTAGGTTGTGATGAAGTTTTTTTCGCTGAGATTTTTAGCATGGAAATATACTAATGGTCAAAACTTAAGGGCCACCCCACTTTTGTGTCATTGTTTTATCGTCGCAAGTACGCTAATAAAATACAATGTTCTTTTGATCGAAATGGGTTAAAAGTTGACCTTAGACAGTCCACTGTACAAGGAACAATAGACAACAATTCAGCAATTTTCACGAACTTGTCAAATGCACGTGAAACATCGTCAGATTTTGTGAAAAGCTGTGCAATATTGGCAAACCTACCAAAGGCAGGCAGGTCAAAACAACTCTGTAAAGTCGTGATGCACGTACTAAAGGGGTCAGTTGTGAACACTGAGCACTTCTGTTCCGCTACAAATACCGGTACACTAGGGGCATAATTGTCTCTTTCCTAACCATGCCATCACGACGAAGCCTAACGCCATTAGATCAAGGCTGGCTGCAGGACAGAATTTCCGGACGAGAAGTTGGGAGACGTCTTGGGGTGTCCCATTCAGTGATCCAGAGGCTGCTGACACGATTCCAAGAAACTACAAGGGCAGAACGACGACCCTGCTCAGGACGTCCGCCCAGCATAAGGGAGGACAGATATCTCTGTGTGGCGGCTCTGCGCGACCGAACTGTAACGTCAACCACTCTACAACGTCAACTGATGCAAGCTGCAAACGTTAACGTCAGCAGAAGCACAGTCTGCCTACGTCTGCGCGAAGTTGGCCTGGCTTCATGCAGAGCAGCAGTGAGAATACCCCTCACTCCAGCTCATCGCAAAGCCAGGATTTCCTGGTGTCGTCAACATGTGAGGTGGAACAGATTCCAATAGACTCAGGTTTTGTTTACTGATGAGTCACGGTTCACTGTGTCCTCCAACGACGGCAGGGTAAGGGTCTGGAGACGCCAGGGTGAGCGATTCACGGATGGATGCGCCCCAGAGGTGGATCGCTACGGAGGAGGCTCAGTCATTGTCTGGGCAAGCTTCAGCAGGAAAGGCAGGACCCCCCCCCCCCCTCCCTTTCACGTCATCCGAGGCACCCTGACTAGACTGCGCTATCATGACGAGATTGTGCATCCCCTTATCCAGCCAGCTCTCCAAGCCATAGGCGACAATGCTGTTCTGCAGGACGACAACGCTCGACCTCATAGAGCCCGTGTGGTGGATGAATACCTTGAGCAACGGGGCATCATGAGGATGGAGTGGCCAGCTCGTTAACCTGATCTGGCTCCCATCGAGCACCCCTGGGACGTGCTGGGCCAAAGTGTAGTCAGCAACCACCCCCCAACTCAAGGCTTCCACCATCTGACTCAGTTCCTGCATCAAGAATGGGAAGCGATCCCACAACATGTTCTCCGAACCCTAGTGAACTCCACGCGTCAACGCTGCATTGAATGCTTGGCTGCAAACGGTGGGTACACTCGCTACTAACTGGACCAGTCTTGTGTGACTTTTCAAATGAGGGGTGGGTGAACATTCTAACGTGCTGCTGTTGTTACAATTGCTTGATTTACTCTAAACGTATATGAAGTTGTTACTGAATAAATGTATAAAATAAATTAGCAAAGTACACACTCCAAGTATTGTTAAATTATGTGTGTGGTGTTGTCAGTGCGTCTGCGATAAAAAGTGGCCCTTAAGTTTTGACCATTAGTTATATTTAAGATGTTAGATTTTATGTTAGAAACACATTTAATATAAAGAATAAATTCAACCTGTGAAAAAAAAAAAAAAAAAAAAAAAAAAAGCAAAGCCCTTCAAGCTTACGAGCATGACCTATCAACATAATGAATCAAACCTTGTGATCTTGACCTTTCCGACAGGTCACTGAAATAAGCAAGTGTTCAAACATAAGAAAAACGTTGGCTTTTGTAAATCTATGTTTCTCAAAATGTACGCATTCTAAAGTCCCTTCTATTTATATAAGGGACTTTTTTAGGAAGGGTCGCGGTGGGGCGAATTTAATAGCATGTTCATGATGTCAAAGGCGGGCAGGCTAAACCTCTAACAACTGAAGTAACAAGACAAAAAGTACGTCATGTCTAGTTACGCTAGCCTCGCTGCTGAACGTACATTTGGCGCGAAGAGGCGTATGTGCGTATGTGCGTGTGTATGTGTGTGCGTATGTATGTAAACAAGAGAATCTCCGATATTTCTGTACACACAAGCTTGAAACTTGGCGAAATACTTTCTTAAGTGGGTGACTAAGAGAGCCTCCGAGCATATTGTAATTGGATGTCTCATTGAAGACATAAACAACCGTTTATATGAAGTCGGTTGACACAGATTAGAATCCGTAATTTTTGTCATATTCACTTGAACGTTTGCATATAGTTTGGAGAAAGACATTGGATGAGTTCGTTAGTCAGCTTTGTATCCTTTCAACTTCTTTAGTAAAAATCAATTCTTTTCATAAAAGAATTAATACACTAATAAAAAATTTACTTCTAAAGAAAGTCAGACAGTGGCGGTGACGTAATTAAGGCACGCAGACAATGACATAATACTCTAAATATGACGTCATTCTCTCTCGCGCGCGCGGCTCTCTCTCTCTCTCTCTCTGTCTCTCTCTCTGTCTCCCCCCCCCCTCTCTCTCTCTCTCTCTCTCTCTCTCTCTCTCTCTCTCTCTCTCTCTCTCTCTCTCTCTCTCTCTCTCTCTGTTTCGATTACCTGATGAGCCAGACATAACATCACTGGGTATTTATTTAAACAAACCCTGATGGTTAATACTTTCATGTACTATATGCATTTATGTAACACTAGTTTGTGTGTGTGTGTGTGTGTGTGTGTGTGTGTGTGTGTGTGTGTGTGTGTGTGTGTGTGTGTGTATGAGTGTGTGTGTGTGTGGTATAAGGTGAATGTGCCACGGCCCAGGCATGCTACTTCCACCTCTGCCGCATCAGTCAGATCAGAAAATACCTCACTACCGAAGCTGCCACCAAACTTGCTGTCTCTCTCATCCTATCTCGCATCGACTACTGCAACTCTCTCTTTTCCGGCCTCCCTCACTCCACCACTTTCACTCTCCAGCGCGTCCAGAACAATGCTGCCCGCCTCGTCCTCAGAAAGAAAAAAATCCGACCACATCACTCCCCTGCTCAAGCTCCTTCACTGGCTTCCCATCCCACAACGTATCCAATACAAGATTCTGTCTCTCTGCTACAAATCCCTGAACAACTGTGCTCCTGCCTGTCTCTCCAACTTACTTCACCCCTACATCCCTTCCCGCTCCCTTCGCTCCGCCTCCGACCCTCTCTGCCTCCACATCCCCCACACCAAACTCAGTACTTTCGGCCCCGCTCCTTCTCAGTATACGGTCCATCCACCTGGAACACTCTCCCACTCTCTCTCCGTCAGAAACACTATCTCTCTCCTCCTTCCAGTCCGCCCTCAAAACTCACCTCTTTCAACATTTCTAGCACTATATCACCACACTCCCCACCCCAAGATGACTGTCGTAATGTATTTCACTATATTTGTGGTACGTGAGTCGTTTTCTAAAGCGTGCGCATGCGTGCGTGAGTTGTGAGTGCGCTCTTAGAGTAATAATTATTATAAGATAAGCGCATTATAAATACCGTAATTATTTTTTATTATTATTAATGTTGAGTGTCATTATTATTCTGTGTATATAATTTTTTTAAATAAATTTTATTATTATTTTGTTTCTAATTTTAAAAAGAAATATTGTTGCATGAAATAATGTGTGTAAATATAATGGCTTTATTTTATTTTTTTTTTTTAACCTATTTTATGTTGTAGATGGTAGCAAGAGCAAGTTTGTAAAATGTCGATTTGTTTCTGTCAAAACTTTTTACCGTTGATAAATAACGTTTCATCATCATCATCATCATCTCTCTCTCTCTCTCTCTCTCTCTCTCTCTCTCTCTCTCTCTCTCTCTCTCTCTCTCTCTCTCTCTCTCTCTCTCTCTCTCTCTCTCTCTCTCTCTCTCTCTCTCTCAGAAACATCAGCTCAAACCTCCATCACTCAACCTTTCTTTGGAATCCACCCCAGTTGAGCAGGTCAGTCAACACCGCCTGCTTGGAGTAATAATAGATGATGATCTAAGCTGGCATAACCACCTATATTATATAAGAAAACATTTGTCCATAAAGTTGTTTCTACTTTCCAAACTTAAAACGATCATTGACCTTAAGACGCGCAAACTATTTTTTAATGCCTACATTAAACCACACATTGATTATGCCTCAACAATATGGGATGGCTGCAGCGAAAATCACTTCAAGAAGATAAACTCATTATACAAGCGCGCTGCTAAGCTTATCCTCCCTGATCCGTCTTTATCCACCGATGCCAAGCTGCAGGCCATCGGACTTCTCCGTCTGGTTAAGCACCTCGCACTAAACAAATGTGTACTGTTGCACAAAATTCTTAACGGGAAAGCTCCACCTTACTTATCTAGGCTTTTTTCGACAACTGAAAAAAAAATACAGCACCTCCAGGAACAGTCTCTCTATAAAAAGGCCCCGTATAGACCTTTTCAAATCTAGCCTGTCTTATTCAGGTGCTCTTTTATGGAATTCACTTCCTCCCACTATTCAACAAACCACGTCCCTCTCGCTGTTTAAAAGTAAAGTACATGATTACTTTCTAAGACAACGTTATGCTGATCCTTTCTTCTTCTTTGTTTCTCGACATAATACGCTTCCTGTTTTTTAATTTTTGCTGTTTGCTTGTTCTGTTTTATAACTTGTTTTTATTAGTACACAAAATATCATACCTACTTATATGTTACATAATTATGTGCGCACGTACGTGTGTATGTGTATTTACAAAAGTGTGCATGTGCACGAGTACATGTATATGCGTGTCTGTGTGCGTGTGTGTATGCGTGTGTGTGACGTTTATTATTAGTTAGTTTTTGTTGTTTGCTTGGTGTTCATTTTTTTTTAAGTAGCTTAGCAAGGACAGATTGTAAGAAAGGCCTGCAAGCCTAATATCTCAATCATTGGAAAATAAAGTTTCGTTCGTTCGTTCTCTCTCTCTCTCTCTCTCTCTCTCTCTCTCTCTCTCTCTCTCTCTCTCTCTCTCTCTCTCTCTCTCTCTCTCTCTCTCTATCTCTCTCTCTCTCACACACACACACACACACACACACACACACACACACAAACATGCGCGCATCTCCAGGAGGAATAGATCCTCATACGCCTGCAGGCGCATGAGGATCTATGCCTCTTGAAGATGTTTGGAGCGCGCGCATGCAAGCACTAACATGCACACACACACATCGAGGCGCTTTCAGAAGAGCATGCAGGTGACCCGTGTACTTAGAATATCATGTACTGTAGCTAGGTAAAGTCAACCTGCTTTTACACAAATTATAATTATCAAGACTGAAATTGTACCGTGAAGTTCTAGTTTTGTCACCATTTTCTCAAGCCGATGAAACGAAAGTGAAACTCATATCACGTAAAATATAAAATTACGTAAAAACTAAAACTTACGTCATGACAAATGACGTTTGATAAATCAATGACGCGTAGGTCCTTCCCCCCTTATAGAACTCACTGACGCGTTGGCAGATCTGCAATAATTATTCAATAGGAGATAATTCAACATCAGGATCAGGTCAAAGACAAAAGGTAGAGACCATTGACAGCGAGGACAGCTCTTATATAGAATGGACTTTGTGGGTTATGGTTCATCCCATCTTGTTTACTTTTGTCAACCTACCATGACCTGTGTGAAAAGTGAATAAAATTAGTATGCATAGAAAGGTATTATCATCAGCTACCTTTCTACCGTTCTACCTATCATCAGCTACCTTACCTTATACTTGGTTGAACATTTTTTTCAAAAAAATCCTGATAAAAACTATAATTCTACCCACCCACCCACCCACCCCACTCCCCTCCACCCCAAAGAAAAAGAGAAAAAAAAAAAAAAAGAAAAAAAAAAAAGAAAAGACATCACATCATTTGCTCATCTCTTGTGACCCTCAACCTTTACGAGAGGTCGCCCAAATAAGCATGCATAGCAAGGTCTTACCATCAGGTAACTTTGTATGAGGTTTCGGATAGAAGTTGTAAATAGTATTGAGAAAACAATTTTTGTCCCAAAAAATGGCTATTTTGTGACCTACTTCCTGATCTCTTGTGACCCTTGACCTTTCCGAGGTAGTCATCCAAATTAGTATGCATAGGAATGTCTTACCATCAGGTATCTCTGTGCTGAAGTTTGAGTTTAAAGTTGTTTAATAGTAGTTTGAGAAAAACATCTTTTGTCAAAATTTGGCTTTTTTTAAACCTATTTCCTGATCTCTTGTGACCCATGACCTTTCTGGGGTCAACCAAATTATTATGCATAGAAAATTCTTACCATGAGGTATCTTTGTACCAGGTTTGTTTTGAAGATTTGAATTTTTTTATGCTTTTTTTTTTTACCTACTTCCTGATCCCCTGTTACCTTGACCTTTGAGACAGGTCACTCAGATTGGTATGTTCAGAAAGATCTTGCCACAACGTAGCCTTGGGCCAAGTTGAAGACTGTGACTTGAATAGTCTCAGAGAAAATGCCAACGTTAAATGTTACGACGGACGACGGACGAAGTCTGACGGACAGACGACCACTGACCCAGAACAAAGACTCACTTTTGCTTCGCACATGAGCCAAAAACTGACCTGTGACGGACAATGGATATATAGTTCGCTTATAACAAAGTCGGATAAAACAAAAGTCGGATATAGCTTTCGGGCAGGTCCCGGACAATTTCTTTTTGTTTTTTTCTGTGCAAAATTACGTCTTTTATAACAGGGTCGGATGTAACAAAACTTCGGATGTAATCAATTTCTTTTCAGCCTTCGTGTTCACGTATGGAAAGATTGTTACCTTATAAGCCTAATGGAGACTGAACTAATGATGTAGTTCACAGTGAATAACAAACAGACAGGAAACGGGCGGTGTTGGGCTTCAGTTTCGGGACCAGAGCGCTCTCCTGACAACCTCTCCCACAGCAGGATGCCCAGCAACCTCTTCAGGGCTAGGATTTTCAGGGAGTGAACTCGCTTTTTCCTCTTGCAGCAAGGCCGGCCTCACTTCCGCTGTCAGTTCCCAGCAAGAGACATTTTGCACAAGAATGATGACGATACGCAAACCTGTCTGTGACGTGCAATAGAACACTATCAAGTGTACTCAAGTCAATGATAATGTTTGATATTACGTCATATTGTATTTCTGATGTGATGCAAGTGCGTGTCATCCTGTTCCACAGGGCCTAGAACTCCTACGTTGGAGGAGTTTTAGACGGACCCTGTGGAACAGGATGAGTTCGCGTATGTGTATAGAGCAGCGGATACGCTGCAGATTTGTATGTATGTTGTGTAAAACAAACCAGATATTGTACAGCGATAGACTTATAACAGAATGATCAACACGAAGGTGTTCAACGTGCACAAGGGCGTGCGCATGATTGTTGTTTATAAACTATGATACGTGCATTATATCTATATATGCGTGTGTGCGTGCGTGCGTGCGTGTGTGCGTGTATGTGTGGTAGCGTAACTGCGTGTACATACATACAGTATTTTCCAAAGGATATTCAACTACAAACACATGTGAATTCCGACGCAAAGAAAAGGAAGGACATTTTATCATGATCCCGGTGTACACTTCTGTCCTGATGTGTTTTCAAGTGCTTGGTAGACAAAAAAGAAAAAATTTGCTTACAGTCAGTTTTCAAGTCCCTTCTATTTATAGAATGGACATTTTAGGATGGGTCGCGGTGGGGCAAATTTCAGGAGGGCAAAGGCGGGCAGGTCTAAACCTCCGACGACTGAAGTAACCAGATAAAACTTACGTCATGTCTGGTTGCGCTAACCTCGCGGTTGAATGTACATTTGGCGCGAAGCGCAGTATGTACGTACGTATGTATGTTTGTGTGTGTGTGTGCGTATGTATGTAAACAAAAGAATGACCGATATTGCTGTACGTACAACCCAGACCAAAAAGGTGACTGCCAAGCGTGTAAAATGCAAAGTCAATCCAACGGAGAAAGAAACATGCTTAGAAAAGACAGTTACAACACAATACGCACAAGCTTGAAACTTGGCGACATACTTTATTCAGGGGGTGGCTAAGAGAGCCTCAGAGCATATTGTAATTGAGTGTTTCATTGAGGACAACAAAAGACCGTTTATAGAAAGTTCGTAATTTGGGTCATATTTACTACAAATTTTGGATATTGCTAGTTTGGAGAAAGACATTGATGATGATGATGATGTCCACTTGTAATGCGCATCCACTCCATGCTAGCAGCATGCTCAGGGCGCAAAAAAAAAAAAAAACACCTCTGGTGCACAGTAGTCCTAGAATGAAAAGTCAAGTAACAGGTGGGTCTTGAGGTGCCTCGTGAAGGTGCCAATGCAATCAATGTCCCTCGAGGATTGTGGTAGTCCATTCCACAGCCTAGGTCCGCAGTGTGAAAATGCTTGGAAACCAAGTCGCTTCTTTGTGTGGCTTTCAACACTTGGGGTACAGAGTTTGGACCGGACAGCAGAACCGAGCTGCTTCGGAGGGTTATGGCGTGGGACTATTTCCCGGAGGTACTCTGGTGAGTCTGGGTCATATATAGACTTGTGGCACAGAGTGAGAATCTTGTGATCAATTCTTTGCTTGACTGGAAGCCAATGCAACTGCTGTAAGGACTGGTTTTTGTGACAATTCTGGCGGCAGTGTTCTGAACCAGTAGAAGTCTGAGTTGTTGCTCTGGCAGACCCCAAAAGCTGTTACAGTAGTCCAGCCTGGATAGGACAAGGGCAACGGCGATAGCATTTGCAGCTTTGGCTGTCAGGACAGGTCGTAGTTTCCCAAGGGATCGAAGATGGAAGTAGCATTCCCTGACAACAGCACTGATATGGTCTTCCATGGTAAGACTGGCATCGACAAAGATACCAAGATCTCTGACAGTCTTGGAGAAAGAAATGAGAGGCTCACCAACACGGATGGCATCAAGAGATTTCACACCCAGTTTGTACTTGGGTCCAAACAAAATTGACTTAGTCTTATCGATATCATGATTTAACTTCAGCATGTTTGTTGACATCCAGGACTTGATTTCTTGGCAACACGACTCGATTTTCTGCACTGTCTGAGATGACACTGTCAGGATGAAATGAGACATAGAGACAAGAGTCATCTGCAAACAACTGTCGCCCTAACCTGTACTTGTCAATTACACGTCCTAACTTAGTGGTGTAGAGAGAGAACAGAACAGGCCCTAAGACGGACCCTTGAGGGACCCCGCATACTAGCCGGGTAACATCAGACGCCACACCATTAACACTGACGTCCTGAAATCTGTCCTCAAGGTACGACGGAAACCACACAGTCCGTGATATCAAACTCAAGCTGAAGTTTCTGCAGCAGAATCTGGTGATCTATGGTATCAAATGCCGCACTGAGGTCCATCAGCTCTGGGCGTGAGTGGTCACCACGATCAGCTGCACAGAGAATGTCATTTAAGACACCCAGCACTGCGGTCTCTGTAGAATGACCTCGCCTGTATGCAGACTGAAATTTATCCAGTAGCTGGTACCTAGACACATAATCAGCAAGTCTATCGGCCACCACACGTTCTAAGAACTTGGACAAATATGGAAGGTTTGATACTGGCATATAGTTCTTATGAGCATCAGGGTCAAAGTTTGACTTCTTCAACAGAGGACAAATCACAGCAGTCTTAAAGGCTCATGGAACAACACTGGTGAAGAGACTGCGGTTGATGACGTGAAGAATAACTGGCAGAAGAATGTCCAAATTCTCCAAGACCATTTTGGTGGGGATCGGGTGAACACTAGAGAACGTGGACTTGGATTTTGCAATGACTTTGTGCAGTTGATCAGCAGAGACTGGCACAAACACTGAGAAAGGATCACCAGCAAAACCGGATGAATTTTCCTGGCTATCAGGTTGGATGAGTTCGTTAGCCAGCTTTGTACCCTTTGAACTTCTTCAGTAAAAATTAAGTCTTTTCGGGAAAAAAATAAACAGTAAAAAAACTTCACATCTGAAAAGTCAGATAGTAGCGGTGACGTCACCACGCAGACATAATCTAAATATGGCGTAATTCTCCCCCTCGCTCGCTCTCTCTAACACATATGCACACATCTCCAAGAGGCATAAATCCTCATCCGACCGGAGGGCGTATTAACATCTATGCCCCTTGAGGATGTTTGGAGCGCGCGCACACGCATGCACGCACACGCATACACACACATCGACGCGCTTTCAGAAGAGCATGCAGGTGTATTTAGTATATCATGTGGCTAGGTAAAGTCAACCTGATTTTACACATTTTATCATGATAGCAAGTCTGAAATTGTACCGTGAAATTCTAGTTTTGTCACCATTTTCTAAAGTCTTGAAGCGAAATCGAAAGTGATAAATGACGTTTGACAAACCAATAACGAGTATGCACTGCGCCCGCCCCTTATAGAGTTCACTATGACAACTGTGCGATTTTTTTTTTCAAAAACGAGATATTTCAACATCAAAATCAAGTCAAAGAAAAAAGCAGAGACCCTTGACAGCGAAGACAGCTTTCAAATACAAGGGACTTTGTGGGTTATGATTTATCCCATCTTGTTTTCTTCCTAATGTCTGTTGAGAACCATTGACTTCTTACATGATCATTTAACCTACTTAGCCCCGGTGTATTACAGCAGGAGGTGGATCAACCATGATATTCAAGGGTAGTGCCAGATTAGCTTGGCGCCTAATGAAGAAACAATCAACAAGAAACTGTACAGCATAATAACCATACATTCATTCGAGACGCGGGGGAAAAGCCCAGTAATTCGTTTACGTTACGTGTGGAGTCAATTATCAAGAAAATTCAACAACAACAGAGGCGGATTATAGTTTGATAATTATGAACACACGTGATGCCAAAACTCACACGGCGTAAAACAGGTTACGACTTGTCTCTCTCATTGCTCTGTTGGACCTCAGCGCAGCATTCGACACGCTCGATCATTCTGTTTTGCTGAAGAGGTTAGAGGTGACCTTTGGCATCCGTGGTACCGCCCTGGCTTCGTTCACTTCATACGTTAAGGGTCGTTCTCAGGCTGTTATTGTTAATGGCCAGCTATCTGCTTCTAGTCTTTTGTTGTGTGGAGTCCCTCAGGGCTCCGTATTAGGGCCTGTTTTGTTCACTCTATATTCACAACCTCTATCTGATGTAATTGCCGCCCATGAGTGTGATTTTCACAAGTATGCTGACGATACTGAATTGTCAAGAAGTAGCGCGCCTAGCCATTTCAGCTCCGCTAAGATGAGCGTACAGTGTTGTATAGACGACGTCCTGTCCTGGATGACTAGCAACAAACTTAAGCTTAACACTGACAAAACCGAAGTCATGCCTGCCGGCTCTCAGTCTCTCCTTAGTCTGATCGACGGCGAGTTCGCAAACATTGGTGGCTGCAGCGTTCCCTTCCAGAAATGTGTCAAATATCTGGGTGTGAAGATTGACTCGACGCTCTCCATGCATGATCATATCAGTAGCGTCTGCCGAGCTGGTTTCCTTGAGCTGCGCAGAATTGCTTCTCTCAGACCGTATCTCACAGAAGGTACGGCGTCAAGACTTGTAAATGCATTCATTACTTCCAGGCTCGATTATTGCAATTCTGTACTGGCAGGTTTACCGGCAGATCAGATTTCACGCTTGCAAATGATTCAAAACAATGCGGCGCGTCTCATCTTGAAGAAACGAAAGAGAGACCACGTTACGCCTCTACTGAAGCAGCTGCACTGGCTGCCCGTCAAATTCCGTTGCCAGTACAAAATTGCAATTTTCGCCTATCGGCATTTTGACGGATCTCTCCCGCCGTACCTCTCTGCCAAGCTGTCTGCCTATCAGCCATCACGCACCCTCCGTTCCTCCCGTGAAAAGCTGTTAAAAATCCCGAAGCTCAACATGAAAACTGTCGGGGAGCGTTCTTTCACCTTTTTCGCCCCAAGTGTGTGGAACTCGCTGCCAACGGAAATACGGAATCTGCCCACATTGTCACAGTTCAAGGCTCACTTAAAGACTTTTCTTTTTTGTCGGGCATTTAACACTTAGCTCATATTTAGCTAACTGTTGACTGACTGCCACCTATTCTGATCCCAGAGGAAGTGAATGTAAGGTGTGGGGAAGGGATGGGGTGGTTTAACGTAGTGCATAATTGTGCGTGTGTGTCTGAGAGAGAAAGGGTGTGCTGTTGTGCATGCGCAGTGAGTCCAGTGTTTTCCTGGAGAACAGCGCTAAACAAGAACTATGTATTATTATTATTATTATTTAAATCTGAAGTCAGTGATAGTCGAAGGTTGTTGCCAAATGAGCTCGGCGGCTGGAAAAGCGCCAAGTTTATCTGGCAACACTCTTTAACTTTCATGGTCAAACTATCACCACGAACTACAACGAAGAAAAATTTGATATAGGGTATCTTCAAGATGTGTGAAACTGAAGTCAGGCACAGTCTTCAATTTAATGTGAACGGACAATTTTTAAGCTTTGAGGTTTATCGACCGTGATAGTTCAAGAGTGTCGGTGTGCAATATCGTTGTACTATCATGGTCGAACCACCTACAACTAAGACAAATTCGATAAAAAGTGTCTTCCAATATTGAAAAACTGAATTCATGTACATTCCTACTCAACTTCAATTTAATCTGACCTAACAATTTAAGATTTGAGTTGGCTCGAAAGTGATAGTTCAAGGGTATTGCCATATGAGCTTTGTAAAACGCCATGCTTACCTGGCACGACCCTTGAACTATCATGGTCCAACCATCACCTACAATCACGAAAAATTTGTCAAAGGGTGTCTTTCAAGTTTGTAATCCAGACCAAAAAGGTGACTGCCAAGCGTGTAAAATGCAAAGAAGTACCCAACGGAGAAAGAAACACGCTTAGAAAAGCCGGGTACAACACAATTTATTAATATTTCGGGTAAATACCCTTTGTCAAAATAGACAAACAAACAAAGAGAGAGATTAGCCGCTACTTATCTTCATTCGCAGAAGGAATGTGTTGCCACATTCCTTCTGCGAATGAAGATAAGTAGCGGCTAATCTCTGTTTGTTTGTTTGTCTATTTTGACAAAGGGTATTTACCCAAAATGTTAATAAATTGTGTTGTACCCGTCTTTTCTAAGCGTGTTTCTTTCTCCGTTGGGTACTTCTTTTCAATTTTGTGAAACTCAGAACTAAGCTCTGGAGTGTTCAACCATGGGCCCTGATGACTTACCGCTGTACCTGGTGTGTATGTGCCGGCATCTGTGCCGGCAATAAGTGTGGATTCTCGGGAGTTTCTGCAGCCGCCTCTTTCAGATGGACAACCCATACGTAAAGCTAGGTACGCACATGCAAAGATAATTAACTCAGATTTGGCATTTTTCGATCCATGTGTAGGTTAGGTCCAGCCGTGTGACTACAGTCAAGCCTATAAAGAGAAGTGAATTGTCTCTTTTGCTTAGGATTTCAAACCATATTGCACTTTTATAACATAGATTTGGCCGTTTTGACAACAGTGTTAACACAATGCTTGGCATGAATAAGTTAAGCCCTTCAGTAGTCGGTCGCAGAAATCATCTCGACAAAAAGGGCTAACGACCTCTAAAAGGTTGAGCATGTTTGTTTGGTCCACATGTAACGAACAAATGACAACATTAACACCTTCACTGCCGGAACACAGCCAGCAAAAACTCAAAGCATCAAGAGGCATAGATCCGCATGAACTCCCGCAGTTGCGGGGGCTCATTGTTACGTGGTAGTCGTAGTCGTAGTATGATACAATCACACCTGACGCACGCGCGTAGGGTTCTTGTAAAGAAACTTCACACAGCTGCAACTCGTCACTCGTGGCACAAGGTTGTAGAGCACACTGGTGTAAGAGTTCCAACAAGATTTTATTGCAGCGATGCAATTTCAGCACAATGCACCCACAGCTTGGTACACTGTCTCTCTACAATGCATCCACAATTCTGATACATTGCGTCTTCCATACAATGCACACACATTTCCTAACACCGTCTTTTATACTGTTACAGGTTTCCAGAACAATCCAGCAAATTCACACAACTCAACCAATTAGAAAAGAAAACTTAACCAAAACTTATTAAAATTTATGAAAAAAAAACACACTCTAGAGCCGACTACAAATCTTCCTTATAAGTCCCTTCTATTTATAGAAGGGACATTTTAGGACCGGTCGCGGTGGGGCGAATTTAATAGCATGTCCATGACGTCAAAGGCGGGCAGGCTAAACCTCTAACAATTGAAGAAACAAGATAAAAATTACGTCATGTCTAGTTACGCTAACCTCGCTGCTGAACGTACATTTGGCGCGAAAAGCCGTATGTGTGTATGTATACATTATGTATGTGCGTATGTGTGTGCGTATGTATGTAAACAAGAGAATCTCCGACATTTCTGTGCACACAAGCTTGAAACTTGGCGTCTAAAGTGTGTGGCTAAGAGAGCCTCCGAGCATATTGTAATTGAATGCCTCCTTAAAGAGACATAAACAACCGTTTATAGGAAGTCGGTTGACCCAGATTAGAGTCTGTAATTTTGGTCATATTTACTTGAACTTTTGCATATAACTAGTTTGGAGAAAGGCATTGGACGAGTTCGTTAGCCAGCTTTGAATCCTTTCAACTTCTTTATTAAAAATTAATTCTTTTCAGAACATAATTAAAACAGTAAAAAAAACCTTGACTTCTAGAGAAAGTCAGACGGTGCCTGTGACGTAAAAAAAGCAACTCCGTCACTCTCTCTCTCTAAGTCTCTCTCTCTCTCTCTCTCTCTCTCTCTCTCTCTCTCTCGCTCACTCGTTCTTACACATTTGCGCGCATCTCCAACACGTTAAGTATAAAATTACGTAAAAACCAAAAACATACGTCATGACAAATTACGTTTGACAAACTAATGACACATATGCGCGCATCTCCAAGAGGCATAGATCCTCAAGTGCCCGGAGTGCGCATGAACATCTATGCCTCTTGAGGATGTTTGCAGCGCGCGCATGCACGCACGCACACGCACACACACATCGACGCAATTTCAGAAGAAAATGCAGGTGTACTTAGCATAGCATGTAGCTAGGTAAAGTCAACCTGATTTCACACAAATTATGGCAAGACTGAAATTGTACCGTGAGATACTAGTTTTGTCACCATTTTCCCCAAGTCTTGAAGCAAAACCGAATCTCATATCAGGTTAAATATAAAATTACGTAAAAAAAACAACAACCCCCCCCCCCCCATCATCATCATCATCATCAGTCCTGCCCAACTGGGCGTTGGGGGACTGAAAGCAGCAGCAACAGACAGTGCTCTCCACTGAGTTCTATTTGGGCGGTGGCAAGCAAGTCTGACATCTCGAGTTCGGTCATTCTTTTATGTTGCGACCCAACTCTTTCTCTGACGACCTCGCCGACGACTTCCTTCGAGAGTGCCTGGAGGATAGTCTTGGACAAGGTGTGTGTCGGGTCACGTGCCAACCAAGCAAGCTTGCGCCGTTTCACGGTTGCCAGAAGGGTTCATGTGGGCCCACAGGAAGTGACGATGCTCCGTACATATTCGTTGGTCTTGTGCTCGCGGTACGAGATGCGGAGCAACTTCCTCAGGCACTTGTTCCCCCCCCCCCCAACGTCATGACAAATGACGATTGACAAACCAATGACGCGTCTGCACTGCGCGCGCCCCTTATAGAGTTCACTATGACGCACTGGCACATCTGCGAGGCTTTTGTAAAAAGGAGATATCTCAAAATCAGAATCAAGTCAAAGACAAAAGGAAGAGACCCTTGACAGCGAAGACAGCTCTCATATAGAAGGGACTTTGTGGGTTATGGTTCATCCCATCTTGTTTTGTTTATTTTACAAGGACAATGACTTCCGACTGCCGTCGACTTCGTCCTGGGGGGGGGGGGGGGGGAGTGGGGGGAGTGGGGGTGGTGGGTGGGTGGTGTCGATATTGCTGTCCGTCGCCCCGCACTCAGCAGTTGGCAGGTGTAATCGCAAGGGGCCGGGCGGAAGTGGGTGGTGGGGCCGGGGAACCGTCGCCTAGTCTCTCTTCAGTGGTTGTGGCGAATGGGACTGCCAATTTGGTGGGATGTAGTATTCCAACTACTGGAGCAGGTATTGTAGTATTGGTGGTAGATGTGGTGGCCGGTAGGACCGTGGCTGGTGGTAGTGTCTGGGTAGTTGGGGTGGAGGTGGTGGTGGCCAGTGGATTCTTGGTCGATGTCTGACGCTGAGAGGGGCGGAGTGGGCAGCGGTAGCGCGGTGGCTAGCGGAGATGTGGTGGCGGTGTAGAAGTGCCGGGCGTCGGGGTTGTTACCGAGTCCTGATGCTCTTGGGTGGTCGCCGGCGCTGTCTGTATGGTGTGCCGGAGAGTCCATTCATCGTGACCAGTGTCGTGGTGGTACTGGCCTCTGTGCATGTAAGGTGTGGTTCGGTCGTGCATCCCGTCTCCTTAGTAGTCACCGGCGGGGTGCTAGTTCCTTTTGATTTGGTAGCTGTAGAGGCTAGGCTCCCCGTTGACTTGGTTGACGGTACGGTGGATTGGGTCTCAGCCTCCTGTGTCAGGGGGACTCCCTGACATCCAAAGCTGGCTGTCTTGGGTGGGTGGAAATCCTTTACTGCTCCCATCTCGAACAGCCACCGGGTGGTGACTAGCGCCCGGTGGTGGCCGTTTCCCTCAGAAGAGAGAATAGCTGGCATGGCGCCGAGGCGGACTTTCTTCTCTATCTTGGACCACTCCCTCTCCTGTGTCAAGTGCTCATGAAAAAGAACACTCTAGATCAGACTACAAATTTCCACTACCACCTAGGCGCATTCGATAAAATGTTGTGAAATGCAGCCAACAACTTTGACGTCATATCTGAGGTCACTAAAATACTCACGCCTTTTCCAGAACGTTCTAGGTCTAACGAGGTTGGTATACAGCAACAATGCAGCGAAAAGACGCGTCATTTTAGCTACATACCAGAAATTGTCCGCTATTCTCCAAGCAAAAGAAAATGAATCCTACTAAAAAGGGTACGTTATTCATCTCCAAAATAACTCAAATAAATATCGGATCCTTCCTATATAACGAACACACACATGCTCTCAAAAGGAATAACACAACCACAAACGTAACATTACCCCTCTTTTTAGAATGAAATTTCTTAAAAAAAATTATCAGACCTCAAAACATGGCTGTGGCTGTGTAAGTCTACATAAACTATAAACACTAACAATCTCATATAAAAAGAAAAATCAGATCAAATAAACTAATCTGGAATAATTGTTTCACAGTTTCTTTAACTGTCCTGAACAAACAAATAATGTTCTTTTAAACTGCTCTGCTCTACTCAGGTAATCCAAAATTCTGTAACTTCATGTCAAAGTTCTGTAAGAACATTGCCCATCTCATGAAACGGGAGTTGTGAACTTTGCAGAATTCAGATAGTTCAAGGGTTGATGGTCCGTCTGCAACACAAATGGTACTCCCTGAAGGTACAGTTCAAATCTCCCCACTCCCCAGATGATGGCTAGGCACTCCTTCTCGATGGTAGAGTAATTTATTTTTCTCGGCTCGGGCCAACTTTTTGCTGGCGTAGCTCACTGGGTAGAGTTTCCCCGTCATCCTCCTACATTAGGATGGCACCCACTCCGTCGTTGAAGGTGTCGGTCCTCAGGACGAAGGTCTTCGATGGGTCGGGGAGGTGTAGAACGAGCTTCTTGGACAAGATGTCATGAACCGCCTGGAATTCTTGCTCTTGGGCCTCCTGCCATTTAACATTGTTGGGTTGTCCTTTCTACAGCAAGTCAGTCAGGGGTGCTGTGACAGCTGCGAAGTCCGGGATGTACTCTCGGTAGTAGTTCGCCAGGCCCTGCGTCTTAGTAGTAGGTCGTGGAACATCCCTGATCTTTCTCACGTTATCGTCATGTAACCCTTTCAAGCTTTCGCTTAACCGGAGCCCGATGAAATCCACGTTGTCCGCCCCAAGTATACACTTGCTTGGTCGGATGGTGAAATTCGCATCTGACAGGCGCTGGAACAGTTCTCGGAGGGCCTTGAGGTGATCTTCCCAGGTCTTGGTATGGATCAAGATGTTTTCTCTTCAAAGTGGTACCACTGTTCACCATTCCAAAAGGCATCTTCAGGAATCCTCAGTGACAGTCGGGTGTAACGAAAGCTGTCTTGCAGATATCCCTCTCTGCAACCTCGATTTGCCAGTACCCTTTGCTTAGGTCAATCTTGGAGAAGAACCGGTCTCCACTGACCTTCTGGAACAGTTTTTCCGCTGTGGGCATTAGCTCTGGGTCGAAGACTGTCAGTTTATTGAGTTTACGGTAGTCCACACATCTGGATCCATCCGGTTTCTTCACGATGACCCCTGGGGATGTATATGGCGACCTGGACTCCCTTATGACTCCCAGATCCAACATCTCTTTGGTGTCTTTCTTCAGTTCTTCCTTCGTGGAAGACGATACGGCTTACTGCGAACCGGCTCGTTTGGTATCAGATTAACTCCATTCTGAATGGTGTCTGTTGTCCCAGGGTCAGCGGCGTAAACCGATGTTTGAACTCCGTAGATAGGGTCTCAGCTCTTCTTGTTGTGTCAGGGTCAGGTTTTGACCAAACTGGATGTCTTCAACGCCTCCTTGTGGTGGAGTTCATTAAGGTCGAAAAGGTTCTCGGCGTCTAATCTCTCGTCAGCAGCCAGACGCAAGGATGCCGCTTATTGTGTTTTTTTTCCTGACGACCTCTCTCGACGTACTTCTTCAGCAAATTCACTTGGTAAGTCTTCATCTTGTTGTTGACCTTGACTCTGTAGTCGTTTATGCCAACCACTGTGGCAATCACGTACGGTCCCTTCCACTGCAGCAGGAGCTTGTTGTTGTCGGTGGGGAGAAGAACCAAAACCTGGTCACGTGGCTGGAACCGTCGAGGTTTGGCTTTACGGTCATAATAATGCCTCCACTTGTTCTGCGCCTTCTCTAATTCTTCTTGCGCCATCCTGAGGGTATCCTCCAGCTTCTCTCTCAGGTCGAAGACATACTGGTAGCTGATCTTCACCTCAGGCGCGCCAATGTCCTTGGTCCACATCTCCCTCAGGATGTGCATTTGTCCCCTTACAGTCCTGCCGTACTGTAATTCAAAGGTGGAAACCCCTGTCGAATCCTGGGGAATTTCAAGGTATGCGAAGAGCAAGGCATTGATGTACCTCTACCACGATCGTGCCTGCTCAGAACACAGTTTCTTCAGCATAGCCTTCAATGTTCCATTAAATTTTTCCACCAACCCGTTACACATGGGGTGGTAATGGGTCGTAGTGAGGTGTCCAATGCTCAACAGCCGATTGACTCATTCCATGCAGTCGGAGACGAACTGGGTCCCCAGATCACTCAGGATCTCCTCAGGAATCCCCAGACGGCTGTGAACATGTCCACGAGCGCCTCTGCCAATGTTGGAGTGTCGACCTTCTTTAGTGGTATGGCCTTAGGATATCTTGTAGCGTAATCCATCAGTGTCAGAATGTAGCGATGGCTATCTTGGAGGAGATATTGGCCCCACCAGATCCACGGCTTCCCGCTTGAATAGCACATCGATCAGTGGCATTTTCTCGAGAGGAACATTGGGCACCTTTTCCTTGGAGATTGTCTTCTGGCATATGTCACACGACCTGCAGAATCGAGTGACATCGTCCCCCATATCAGGCCAGTAGAAGATTTTTCGGATACTGTCGAGTGTCTTACTGATTCCCAGGTGTCCTCCCAAGATGAAATCATGGGCCAGCCTCATAACCTGCATCCTCAAGTGTTCAGGAACCACCACTTGACGGACAGGCTTGTCTCCATGGCTGGTGTATATCCGGTACAGGATGTCCTTTCTGGCCTCGAAGGTTATCTCCTTTCCTCTTCGTGTCACGGGCTCGGTCTGACCTCGAAACTTGTCAAGCGTAGGGTCGGCTCTCGGTAGTTCCACCAGCTTGTCTCTATTTATCACGGCTGCTTCTGTCAGCCACTTTTGCTTGACATCTCGTGGTAACGGCACATGTTTCAGGTCTCTACTCCGGATCTGAATCCTCTGCGCTTCTGGCACCGTCAGCGTTTCCGATGATAAGGTCGTAGACTGAGGTCATCACAAATAATGCCTTCACTTCTCCTGTTAGGTTCCGGGTGTTGACACTGACCTTGGCAAGGGATATAATCCTCACCTGCAGTTCCGTCCGCCAGCATAAGGGTTGTCCACTCCTGTAGCTTCTGTTCTTCAGCTACTAGGTCCTCTCTCACGATGACGCCGCTACATCCCATGTCTCTCAACACCCCCACTGATGTGTTGCCCTACAAATCCTGACACCACCGGCATTTTGGGCATTTCACTCTCAGGCAGCGCGATGTTTGAGACTGGCAAGAATGTTGCCCCATCGCCAACTGGAATGCGCCCACTCCTTCTGAAAGACTCGATCAGCTCCGGTATCGCCCGCCTTTCTCCAGACTCCAAATCACCAGATGACGGCACATCATTGGCCAGTACAGCGGCGGCTCTGTGTTGAGACGTGGTACCACTTCTGCCTGCTGTCCCGCGGTCTTGGTTAGGCCTTCTGGTGTTGTCGCCTCGCGGAACACCCTTGGAAAAACATCGTATCGCCTTGTGTCCCTTCATTCCTCAGGAAAAACATCAGACTCTTTGCCGACATCTGTTTCGGGGTATCTCTGACGTCGTATTTTTCTTCTGCTGGAGTAGACACACGCTGCGGCTTACCTGGATGGAAATGATTGTCTTATTCTATACCTGCGTATTTCTCTGTGGGCTGGCGATTGGGTGCCTGATAGGCGGGGGCAGGGGATCTAACTGTTGTCTGTCCAGCGCTGTGGGCCATGGCCCCTTGGTTTGAGTACTGACAATACTGCCAACGCTAGCCTCACCTATCTGGTTTGTGAGTTACCTGGACCGAATTTCATGTTGTGGGCGTCCATGTATCTTTGAGCGAAACCTGCTTGGGCCTTTAGGGACTGGTCCTTCTGCTCCCTGAAGTGGGCGGCCAGGTCCTTAGAACATGCGCTGAGGACTTGTTCTTTGATGAGGAGATCACACAGACCTTGGTACTCCTTCTTCAAGCCAGCCAGCTCTATTTTTCTAGGTAGGTCCTGATTCTCTCAATGAATAGGCCGGGTTTTTCTCCTTTCTCAGGCTTGCAATTCATGAATCGTTGTCTGTAACCCTCTTCAGTGAAAGGAAAACAGAAAATAGAGGTTGAAAAACCTTTAAATTAGATACAAGGAACGACGTTTATAATCAAAGATTCTTCTTCAGGTGACATGGAAACAAACCTTTAGAACAGAAAAGAACACACGATAGAAAAAAAGGCGTCAAGCTGTATAGAGAAAAATTTAGAATGACATAAAAAAAAAAACACCACACACACACAAACATAATGACGCAAATACACAAGCACAAAACACGTAGCACAAAACTTACTTCTACATACATACACGTCACTGCATACATTCGCATTCACTCGTGCCTGCTGCCGCTCACGTACATGCATACACACACACACACACACACACACACACACACACACACACACACACACACACACTCACACACACACACACATACACACACACACACACACTAATCAGTGCAACGGTAGCATCAAGTATCAACGGTAGCATCAAATATCAGCAGTGAGGTCAAGTCTGGCACCAACCACCCATCAGGCCGAGCGTCACTAGGACGAATGGAAAGCCGCGGATGAGCCAGCTGTCCGATGCCAGCCTCCATGGAAGTGCAAGCTGTCCTGTAAGTGCCAAGCCTGTCCATGGTAAGTGCCAAGCCTGTCCATGGTAAGTGCCATGGTAAGTGCCAAGCCTGTCCATGGTAAGTGCCAAGCCTGTCCATGGTAAGTGCCAAGCCTGTCCGCGAAAAAGGATTCTGTCATTTTGCGGCGGATGAAGTTGGGTGTATGTTGCCAAAGGATGCGTATGCTGAAATGTGTCAGGCGATGAGGAGGTTCGTTGAAATGACGTCTAACTACCTGGTTGTTGTATCCGAGGGGGATCGAACGAACATGCTCCTCGCAGCGTTCGAGGAGTTTACGGTATGTCTCCCCCACATACAGCATCTTTGGGCAGTGAGAACATGAGATGACATAGACAATATCTAATGAATGGCATGTGAATGATCGGTGGACAGTGAAAGATGACAGGGGTCCGGTGATGACGGGAGATGTGTTGATGTACGGACATCTTTGCAGTGTGGTTGCTGACAAGGGTGTGTGCCAGGTGGTAAGGTGTTAGATGCGAGAAGTGAACTGTGAACAAGATGATCGCATAGGTTAGTGTCACGTTTGTAAGCGACCAGCGGAGGTTCAGGAAATATGTCTTTCAATACTGTGTCATTCTGAATGATGTGGAAGTTTCTGTGGAGAATGTTTTTGATGGAGATGTTGTGAGGATGATACGTGATACACAGGACCGGCCGGTCCTCTGCGGCACTGTGAGTTTTCTCCCGCAAAGCTTCACTTCTGCTTGTGGCCTCAGCTTTAGAAAGAGCGGTTTTGACGATGTGAGAAGAAAGTGGCCATGGTTGGGGTCTGTTTGGTGAAGTCGTCGTCGCTGCTGCAGATCCGACGGAGTGAAGTTGTTCTGTCTCAGCATGGCGGCTCTCCACTGGTTGTAATTCTCGGCTTCTTCTCTTGACAGGTGGGTGTAGAACGCAAGCGATGTGCCGATCAAAAGTGCGCTCAGTTTGGTGGCCCAAGTCTCTTGTTTCCAGTTGTTACTGCTTGCGAAGCGCTCCAATCGCTCCAGGTAAGTGTCCATTTTATCAGAATTTTCGGTAAAAGGAGGCAGTTTGGGATTCCGAGCTGTTGGGTCTCTGCTGGCCATGGCTGCTGCTTCACCTGTCCTCTGGCAATGTGCCTCTAACTCCATCCTCTTTAGCTGAAGTTCGTGCTGTCGCTGCTTCGCAGCCTCTTCTTGCCGTTTCTCTGCCTCTTGTCGCTGTTTCTCTGCCTCTTCTCGCTGTCTCTTGATCTCACGCTCTTTTCTCTTTCTTCTCTCTCCAATCTCTTTTCTTCATTCTCCAATCTCTCCTTTTCTCTCTCCCTTAAAAACTCCAGAAGTTGAGTTCCCTCCAGTCCACATTAACTCCCAATTCTCAGGAATGTCTCCAGTTTTGATGTCGCCATCTCTGCCTTTTACTGCTGGCTGTTGTCTCCGGCTACCCTTTCCAATGAGCCAACTGAAGAAGTCCCGTTGGAGGTGCCGAATGTTACGTGGTAGTCGTAGTATGATACAATCACACCAGACGCACGTAAACAAACTTCACTCAGCTGCAACTCGTCCCACGTGACACAAGTTTGTAGACCACACTGGAGTAACAGTTCCAACAATATTTTATTCTAAAGATGCAATCTCAGCACAATGCATTCTCAAATGCATCCACAGCTTGGTACACTGTCTCTCTACAGTGCATCCACAATTCTGATACGCTGCATCTTCTATACAATGTACACACATATTTCCTAACACCGTCTTTTATACTATTACAGATTTCCAGAACAATCCAGCAAATTCACACAACTCAACCAATCAGAAAAAAAAACGTAACCAAAAATTATTAATATTCATGAAAAAACACTCTAGATCCGACTACAAATTTCCACTACCATCTATGCGCATTCGATAAAATATTGCGAAATGAAGACAACACCTTTGACGTCATATTTGAGATCACTAGAATAATCGCGTCTTTTCCAGAACATTCTAGGTCAAACGAGAGCGGACTACAGCAACAAAGTAACGAAAAGATGCGTCATTTTAGCTACACAACAGAAATCGACCGCGATTCTCCAAGCAAAGGAAAATGAATCCTACTAAATAGGTACGCAATTCTTAGCCAAAGTAACTCAAATGAATATCGGATCATTTATATGATCAACACACACATGCTCTCAAACGTAATAACACAACAACAAACGTAACACTCATGAGGATCGATGCTTCTTGCTGGCCTCGTATATGTATGTATATGTGACTCAGCAGACTAGAAAGGACGTCTGCGATTGTTTTAGAGTTATTATTTGTAAAGCGCGAGAAACATACCATGATTTTACCCAGGCGTGGAAAACTGACTACAATCATTACTTCCTTCAGAGGACACAAAACTCACGACTGTGAATGTCCAAATTGTTCAGTGTCCGCGGCGGTTCTTGTAATACGCGGCGTGAAACAGAGGGATAGGTTCAGTTAATCCGTTCAGTGTCAAGAAAAGCTGAACGCCACTTAACTGCAAGAGGTATAGATCCTCATGAGCCCCCGCAGTTGCGGGGGCTCATGAGGATCTATGCCTCTTGCTGATGCCAGTTTGAATGCATGTTCCTGGGACAGCTGGGGTTTAATGGTGTTGAATTAACGAAGATTGCAGAAACACTGATTCACTGCGGACACTGAATGGGTAACAATTGTAAAATTCGAAGTATTTTGGGCAGCACTGAAGTTGTCAAAATAAACTGTGTTAGAGTAACTACTCATGACGTCAGTGGCTGCTCAGACACATGTTTCAATCATTGAGCAAAGAGTCAGGCGTGTGGCTCAATATCCTTTTGGTGGAATATATACACATACATTAATATGTACGTTCCACATGCCTAATTTCGGCGATCGTCGGTCCGTAACAGAGCACACACACACACACACACACACATAATTATATATATATATATTTGTTTTTACACAAAACTGTAAAACAAATATGTGAACAAAGTCAGTCTTACAGCACAATGAAGAGCTTTGGACACAAATAAGCGTCAACGATTGTTAATCCCTATAATATGGCAAAAGTCGTTCATTTTGGGGTGAAAAGGCGAGATTTTCAACCAAAATGCGGTTCTCGTCTAGCTTTATATAGGGTGACGGGTGGTTTACCACAAATTCTAGCTGGCGGCAATCACGTTGGAGAGGTGGTCGCATTGTGCAAGGTGAATATATACTGGAAGTGGATGGAGATGCTAGTGTTTGACCGCCTTGGACAAGTGCTCGTCTCATTGAGGTCGTCGCCTCAGAAGGTTCGACAATACATTGAAAATCCCGCTTTTCACAGATACAGATTTTGTCACTGTAGGGCGGATTATAGTTGAGTGTGCTTGTTTGTTAACCATCTGACTGTCGGTAGCGGTTTTTGTTGGTTTTAAATATGATCAATCGCGTCAAAAACTGCAACCGACAGCCAAAGGGTTAATTTGGAGCTTACATTTACACCCGTAAGGTCCGAAATCACAAACCAGCATACACATGCGGGCACAGTTCCGTATTTAATACAGAAAACGTAAAGAACTCGTTCAAGGCGCCTCGCGTCAGTAGCTGCGGACGTGTCGTGTTGCGCTCCGCCAGTAACGGTATGCGCTAGTTTCGCAGCTATTTATGTAGGCGCCTTAAATGAGCTAAAAAGAATAAAACATAAGCTGGGCATACTTATAGGCAACATTGCACATTGAACGAGGTAGCGACGGTATAAAAAAGCAGCTGTACATGAAGATTGCTTGTCGGTGTACAAACACTCCGCTAGTTCCTTTGGCTGGTTTGAATTCATCTTCGCTGACGGCCCTAAAGGCTCCAATCGACGTTAACTCACTCGAGACGTGCCGCCTCGGGATACGCGGCATAAGCTGCGTATCTAGAGGCGGAACGTCTCTAATGGGTTAACAGTAACGAACAACAACACCGCCAACCTTAGGCTGTCAGTAGCGCTTGTTGTCGTCTTCATTCCTGCAGGAATCACCTCAACAAAAAAAAAAACGCTACAGTCAGCCAAAGGGTTGACTCGGGTCTTTTTGGTGGCGCCTTGAACAAAGGCTCAACTACATGAAAGGAGAGGTGAGACATTAAAATGCTCTCGCTCATCATTTTTGTTCGTTTACTTTTGTTTTGAACGAGCTAGTCATTGTCATTTCCAAATCCACAACATCAACATTTACACACTAGATCGATTATACCGTTGTCTGTGGTTTTCGTCATGTGAATGAAAGAAGAAAGAAAGAAAGAAAGAAAAACACAATAGATAGCACAACTGTGTGATAATCAGTGTTATGAGAACTTCCGGCCACACGTTGCAAGGCTCAGCATCGCAGACCAGCACACAACTAATTAAACACAGTTAATCCCTTGATTCCTACTGACGATACGGTGTAAAAAAAGTTCTACACGTCTTTTGCGTCGAACGTTAACGCATTAGAGACGTGCCGCCTCCGGATACACGGCTTTACGCCGCAAATGAGTTAACGTCAAAGACATCATCAGTAGGAATTTAGCGAATGAAATGACGGACTTGAAACAAATGCATTCGTTTATACAATAATTATAATTTCGAGCTGGTAAGCAGCCAGCAGGCAAATGTCCTGTGGGCCCGTTCACGGCTGTGCGCGGGCCCACTTAACTCATTCTACCCCAGACACACCACAGCAGGGTAAGGATCCACCATGATAGTTCAAGGGTGATGCCAGAATAGCTTGGCGCCTACGGGCGCCAAGTTATTCTGGCATCACCCTTGAACTATCATGGTCGATCTGTGTCCTGCACTGCAATGCAGTCTTGAGAGGACAGGGGCAAAATTTAAGGATTTTGGTGTTGGTGTAGAATGAGTTAAGTCTACAGCTGTCAGGTCCAAAATCACAGACCAGTACACCAGTTACTGTAAACAGCCATGTGGATATAGTGTCTTATTTCAAGACAGACTCTTCGTCTGCAGCACACTCTGTGCCAGAAGAGCCACCGCAAGACAACTTCCCGTAGCACACTTTGGGCGGCGGGATCTGTCCAGCCAAGGTTCGCATGCAGTGCGTGTCTCTCTTGGCTTGACTTCGCGAACGAAGATTTTATAGGAGTTGACCACGACGTCTGCAGGCTTGTTCGTGGCTGCGGAGGCCAATCCGAGACAGGCAGGTTCGACCGCAGTGGCTGCAGGGGAAGGCATGGCCAGGGTTCTGAGCTGCGGCATCTCTGTTTTTTCTCCTGAGCCGCTTGTCCTTAAGGCTAGCTCTGTGAGAGTCCTCAAAGGAAACAGCTGCCTTGTAAATGGTGGAGCGCCAGTGCGTGTACTTGGGGTATTTTTAGCACACAACACGTCCGTCGTGACTGAAAAGCTGACGTAATTTAGCATGCGCATCATATCCAAAAATGAACTCTTAAGAGAATTACTTAGTGACAGCTAGAGTACATGATGCGAAAAAAAAGGTTACTTGGTAGGCAAAGAGTTCATTGAGATAACGGTGATCTAATTAGATTGCATCACCCAAGCGCTACGAGCATGCTAAGCAAGGAGGTCTCTAGCGCACTAGATATAAGTAAACTTGTATTCATCGCCACTGTCAAGGTCATCATCATCGCCGCTTAACTCATTCGAGACGTGCCGCATACGGTCATGCGACACAAAAGCCGTGCAAACGTGAAAAATACATCTGGAATGAGTTCACCCCTTGATTGCCGAACACGGATATAAATGTGACAAAGAAAGGCTGTTGTTTCCTGTGTTCCGGGTAGTGAAAGCGTTACAATCACTTTGTCTTTCGCTGGCTCTCGTTAGGATCTTGACGTTTTGTGTACCGGGGACACAGGGGGAAAATCAACGATTAACACAGTCGAGACGCGCTGCATTTTGAATACGCGGCTGTAAGCCGCGTTTTCGAATGCAGCTCGTTTCGAATGAGTTAACACAAGGGCTTAGGGATGTGAATAACATACTTACACATCTATTCATAATCTTCTGGATTTCCAGAATCTTGTGTGCTCGAGCCTGGATCATTTGGAACTTGTGGAACACTTGTGGTCTTCACACGTTTTTTAAGATCGCGTGTGGTCTTGACATGTTTTTTCAGGATCTTGTATGATCTTGTCAAGATCGGGGATCTTGCTTTTCAATTCGCGTTGCCTGAATACATTGGTTAAAATTTCAGCGACACGCTCTGAGTCTCTCTCTTGTCTGCAACACATCAACACATCAATTAACGATACGACAGTGTTAATATTCAATGAGATAATAACGTTACTATGGTACAGAGGTAAGCGTTAAACTAAAATAACACTGATCATCATGAAATGACAAACAAGATTAGAATTCCATCCCAAAGTATATCGTATTGTTTGGAGCTCTTTTTTTTTCCCAGAGACATTTAGAGTTGTTCATATTTTTAAGCTTATCCTTCTCATCTACTTCCCGCCTCTCTAACCCAACCTCTGATCAACACACGGGCGCACACAAATAAAGACACACAGCGTCCCGCCATTAGTACGCTTTGTGGGCTGGAGTAGTGACAGGAAGAAGAAGAATAGCACGAGCAGCATAAGGTTCATGTCATAGCATCGCTAGACGCCGTGTACAAAGTGACGAATTTGATGTTTCGCGTCACTCATCCGAACTGCAGGGCTGACTGTTTTCTTCCACACACCCTCTTCCAGGGCTGACTGTTTGATGGGAGTAAAACGTGTCTCCAAAACTTGCAAAAATGAATTAATTATTATTCAAAAAGTTCAATAGGTACAAAGCTGACTAACTACCTCATCCACTGTATTTCTCTAAACCAGCTATAATGAGACATATAATTTCAATATGCTCGAAAACGCCTCCTCCTGAATGAAGCATTTCCTTTATCTTCAAGCTTGTACATACGCAAAGGTTGGAGATTTTCGTGTTTACAAACATAAATATGCGCGCGCGCGCGCGCACACACACACACACACACACACACACACACACACACACACACACACACACATGGAGACAAAAGCCTCAGAGTGGGTTACCTACCATTTTATGTGAAAATGGGTTCCCATATTTCTATTTATTCTAGGGCTCTGGAGTTGATGCGAATGTTTAGAACTCACCTTAGAACTAAGCTCTACAACTTAAAATAAAATAGACATTTTCTAGAAATAGAGCCACTGGATGGAGAAAAAAATGGGTTTCTACCAATAAAGTGGGTGCCTCTCACACAAAAACTGGCATTACAGTGAAAATGGGTGTCCTCTTCAAATCATTCATTCTAGCATGGACTATTTTAATAAAATTAGGCGTCTGTATTAAGGTAAAGTTCACGGAATATTTGATGCTTCTTTTCCACATTTATTTTGATTGTTGTCATTCTTTTTTCAACTTAATGTGTATTCCTCTTTTTTTCCTGCATTAAAATTGTCAAGCACAATGACACAACACACAGCAGTGAACAAAATACTTCACTAAACAAACCTGTGGTTGATTTTATTATTATGATTGTTTGAGTGGGGTTGTGAGGGGGTTAGGGCGGGGGGGGGGGAGGGAGAATGAGGGGGGTGGGGGGCCATTACTTTTGGTTTATAGAGCTGCTGAATGCTCTCTTATGAATGAAAGATTTTCATTATCAGTGGAATCAGTAGGTCATTTCAGAGGCGCGCACCGAGTTGCACGTCGAACCACTCACAAATACACATTTGGAGTGCACCAGATGGATCCAGTTGGCCAAGTCCCACATTCCACACTATAGGACAGCTAAGACTGAGAAGCAATCGCGGAGTTTATGGCGCGGTACAAGGTGGCAAAAGTTTTTATAAAAACTGTTTTAAAACCTCTTTTAACTCATCTTTTGTTAATGTTAAAAGTGTTTTAATTTACAAACGTGTCGTAACTGTTATGCATCTATTCCAACGTATAGTGCTGTATATTTTTCCCATTGTCGCCTTCTCTCTTCGCTCAAGACTCGACTTTCCAGTCCTTCCCTCAAACGGACAGCATTCACACAAATAATACTTTCCTATTACACGTTTTGGCAACATTAGGTTTCTTTCTCTGACATCCGAAAATGGCCCATCCAAACCTGCACTCTTTTTACTGCACTAAACGACCGACTGCAGCAGACGACGCACGTAAAGACGCTGACTGTGTGACGTCATTTGCATTCAATCAATTTGTGCATACAATCCAAGAGGAGATGCAGCCAAAACCAAAGCATTCATGACACTGACAAACCTGCAAACAAAGCAACAGGTTCAACCAAAAGGTCGGGTAGGACACACGACAAGAGCAGCGTCCCCCGAAGTGCACATCCTATCTCACACTGCGCACTCATACGATCACTTCACTTCATAGCAAGTTGCAGGCGTACAAATACTTTATCCTAGTCACTGGCGCATAGGTACATTACTCTCAAATTTGCCACTAAACATCACCTCCCACCATATCACCCAGGAAGCACAACACAACTCAACACTTTTCTTCTTTTTTTTTTTACAAAACAACCACCCTCAAATAACAATTCTCATTTTGCAGCAACATAAACAATTTTACTCCCTCACACAAATACAATACCACCACTCCCCCCCCCCACCCCCTACCTTTCGTATCTCTCCGTTTCACTTAGGCTCACCGACGCAGTCAACCAAATTAAGTTATTTATAGCTGAGAAGGGTGATGTCACACACACACGCCCATTTTACGGGTTTTGTGCACACACACACACACTGCTGGTTCAAACACACTAGCAGAGTGTCTTTTAAGCACAAAAGTGCGTTTACAAACCTTGAAATGGGAAAAACTGATTTGTTTTTATTTTTTATAACTTCTTAAAGCAAGACAATGCAGAAACAACCCTCAGAAAAACAATGGGTGTCTGACTTGGGCACCCAGAATTTTACACACACCCATTTTCCATACGGATGGTAAAGACAGTCACCCATTTTAGGGCTTTTGTGCACACACACACACACACACACACACACACACACACACACACACACACACACACACACACACACACACACACACACAAACACACACACACAGCGCTTCGCGCCAAAACGACCTTCAACAGCAAAGAACACACACACACAGCGCTTCGCGCCAAAACGACCTTCAACAGCAAAGTTGGAGTAGCTGGACGTGAAGTCATTTGTATCTTGTTACTTCTTTGCCAGACTATGGGGTCCGCCCGCCTGTGTTATGTCATTTGCATACAACTGAACGAGCTCCAACCAGCCTCATCTCAAAGTATACCGTATTTTCAATACGGTAGACAAAAAAACTTACACAATGCCGTTCAAATGGATACGTCAACTGCAGTCAAGTTATTGCAGTATACACGTACGATACCAAATGTCCAATGGGTACCATCTTGTGGTGCCACGAAGTGTTCAAGTTGAAGCTCAATATAATCTGCCCTGCCCTAACACTCAGTAGGTCCATTTTTGGGGATGAAAAACGAGATTTTCATTGTAAAACAATAACAAAAGCTCGCTTTCACAAACATGGATTCCTGTCTTTTGATCAGATCAGGAGAGAAATCTCCAGCCAACAAAAGGCCCTCAGGCCTAAGTTGAAATCCAGACCAAACGGATAAGTACCAAGCGTTTGAAAAATGCAGAGAACATCACAAAGAAGTTACAAAACAATTGTATTTACCCATTCGGCGCCAAGCTAATCTGACACTGCCCTTGAATTATCATGGTCGAGCCATCTGCTGGTACATTGTCATTAGATGTCGCCTCCAAAATTTGAGAAATACGTGCGTCGGGCTGAATGAGTTAAAATTTCGTCTTAATACATTATACCCCAGGACTGAAATCCCCAAATTTTGAAGTTGCCCTCCCAAAGAAGATATTGCAATGATTCTAGACACAGATCGAACAGGATAGTTTAAGGGTGGTGCCAGATTAGCTTTATGCCTATGCGCGCCAAGCTATTATGGCACCACCCTTGAACTATCATGCTCGATCAGTGTCTTGCTGTGGTGTGTCGGGGCTGAATGAGATAAAACTCTTTTTGAGCGTAACGGAGATAACTCCTGTGCGAAGAGCAGAAAGGGCGAGAACTTTTTACGACAATCAAACTACATGAATTAAATTAGTCATTTTGTCCAGCATTTATTGTAAGACGTACTCCGCTCTGCCTGGTGCAGGACGCTTTAAGGAGGATTAAATCCTCAGTACACCTTATCTTTGTACTCGGCTAAAATTAACCTCAAGCAAAAAGTGTTCGGGGTACTGTACGCTGTCGTTTGCTCGATTGCGGGATGTGATTGCTAAAATTCCTAATATTTGTAAAAATGAATTCTCAATGTTTGTCTTGCTCAACTAAGACTTTACTAGTGGCCTGAACTTTTGAAGCAGTGAAAACAAGGCGGCACAGTCACTCTCGTTAAGCTGCGGCACTCCAGGGGGCGGGGGCGGCGGGGGGTAAGGGAAAGTTGGGTGGTTGGGGTAGGGGTACACAGGTCGAGATAAATTACGCGATAACAACGGAATGAACCCCACCACCCTCATACGACCAAATGACAAAAGAAGCACCACCCGATTAAGTGAACCACAATCCGTCCATATTGGACAGCGCCGCTCAGTCGTCAAGGCTTGGACTCATCACCCACACCAGCATTGACAATGTCAATATAAAGCAATAGCATTAAATGTATGGCACTTGACAAGATATATAAACATCAACACACTATGACACTGGTGCCTTGGGAACTGAGTACTGAAATAGTGAGAGGAAAGGGTTGTTGCAGCCGTGCACGGAAGAGTTAAAGTTCCTACGTGCGGCATAATAATACGCGCGTGAGAACGCTTAGCCAAAATGGTATTAAGAGGGATCAATTTACACCAAGCCGACCTAATCAGATGTAGGAAGCCCCGCATCATTCAACTTCGAGTGAGACTGACGCACGCTTGATTGGTCAAACAAAATGAACCACTGAAGCGCTCCCCAACACCGTTAGTGTGTAAATAAGAAACAAAGAGAGAAATCAAGGGCACTGTCAGCAAACGCACAGTTTACACTTAGCGCTCCCAAACACGCGAGTGTAACAAACCCGGCTCAAAGAAGTGTGAAGATGGCAAGACGCAGCAACCCCACACTTAAACAGGCGCGTGACAAAGCACGCTACAAAAACTACCACACATCAAAACGAGACACCAAACGTACTGAAGAGGTCAATAAAGCCAAAACTTTCGTCACAAATATGTCATAACACAAACTGACAGACCCACAGTACCTCCTACTCGCCAAAGGAATAAAATTCATTCCGACACCCTTACAACACACCCACAAAAGAGAAATTATGATGAACTTCATGGAACTGGCGGTAAAATGCGTTGCAAATACCAATGACCCAGAAACAAAATCACCTCTACACCCTTTCAGAACCAACTCAGGTCATGAGCCACACAGACTGCAACGCTCTGGAACCATACACCAGCAACACAAGGGAGGAACTGGCACACCTGGAAAATAGAAGAATAAGACCGAACACTACGAAAGTGGAACGGCAGGCCATCCAGGAACTAAAAAACAACAAGGAAAGCGTTATTAAAAAAAGAGACAATAGCTCCACCATCGTCATCTTAGACAGCGATGATTACATTAAAGAAGCGGAAACCCAACTACGAGGAATACACTACCAAAACATAATGTCCCCTAACATGAACGACATATACAGTGAAGTGATGCGACTGATACAAATGATGTTCACCAGCGGAGTGATTGACTTCACAACCTACAAATTCCTGCTACAGTCCAAAGAAAATAGAGACGCGCCCACCTATACATATTACCGAAAAAATACAAGTTGACACCTCTGCAAACTAAGAGAAGCGGAACAAAACGGACTGAATGGACTACGCATCCCAGGGCGACCCATCATCTCATAAATAGCAACCCCAACATATTACATCGGACACCTTATTGACTTCTTCTTACTCCCATTCGTGGAGAAACTACCGACGTACCTGAAAGACACTCCTGCATTCATGCGCCTGATAGAAGAAACGGAATTCCCTGAAGACACACAAATCTGTGTCTATGACGTCTCAAGTATGTACACAGTACTGAACCAAGACGCACTTCTGTAAGCCACGAGCCACGCACTACCTGAGACGCTTCGACTACCTCACCTACCAAGCATCAAAAGGGATAGAATAGTGAAACTTCTGGCACTAATGCTGAAAAACAACATAGTCACCTTCAAATGACAAAATTACAAACAAATCATCGGCTGAGCAATGGGCCAGGTCCCATCCCCCTCATGCAGTGAGCTACTATTGGCACGAATAATGGACGAAGTCATCAACAACTACCCACACAAGGATGCCATCATATTTCACAAACGATACAGAGATGATGGGATAATGTTTATCCGGGGATCGAATAAAGAAATCAACAGCCTGTTCACGCTAGTGAACGCACACACAGAAGGAGTCACACCAAATCTGTGAGAACGAGTCAACTTTCCCCGACATCACAATCTACAAAGGAACGAAATTTGAGGAACCCAAGCACGTTGATGTCAGAATGTACAGAAAACCAGCCGAGACATTCCAGTACTTACATAGAAAATCAGCGCACCCACAGGCAGTTTTCAACGGCCTTGTGAAAGTAGAAACGCTTCTCATAACAGGGAACTGCTCCGGTGAAGAAATAAGACAGCAACAAACAACCTTATTCCACGAAAAATTAACAGCAAGACAACGCAGCAAAGAGACACTAACGGAACTCTCAGCGGAGGTGAACAACACACCCCGACGAACTCTCTTACAAGAAAGAGAGGAAAAAGAAAAAAGAAACACCAATCGACACCCCGTGTACTGGTCACCAAGTATAACCCCAAAACGAAAGGACTGGCTACAGCGCTCAGGAAACACTGAAAGCTGATCACAAACGACCAGGGTTGCTAAGAAATCTTCACGACACATCCCTTGATTGACTATAAAAAAAATAAAAAAAACACCTGGGAGACCTACTCATCTCCTTGAAACTGGCACCGCTCACGAACAACGAAGAACAAACAGGGTGACAAAACAAGACAGAGAGACAAAAATGAATAAGTTTAATAACAACAACCGAGGTACATCACGCGACAGGAATGCAAACCAAAGGAACCACAATACTACACGAAAGGCATGAGTCCCGAAAACAAAGGAGACATGGGTAACAGACTGAATTCAAGAAATTCAGTACATGTTTCTCCGAGTATGCACACGAACAGACTCACAAGAACTTTGTGAAACCGAAACCATTCTCTTCACGTACTTACTTACTTACGCCTGTCACCCCTCCCAGGGTATAGGCCGTCGACGAGAGACCTCCAGCGACTCCTGTCCTGTGCTTCGCCCTCGATTTTACTCCAGGTGGTTCCCAGTCTCTTGATGTCTGCTTGGAGGTCTCGACGCCAGGTGTTTCTCGGCCTGCCTCTTTTCCTCTTTCCCTGGGGGTTCCATGACATGCCTGCCTAGTGACGTTTGAGTTAAAAATCCGGACTTTGATGTGTTGTGACAACTCTCTGGAACTCCACGCTTTTTTTTTTCAGATGGAGAAAGGCTGCTCTGGCTTTACCGATTCGTGCTCTGACATCAGTGCCACCATTTTTATCGATGATGCTACCGAGATAGGTGAAGGACTCCACCTCCTACAACGGGGTGCCAGAAAGCAAGACTGGTTCTTCCCCGATTGCGTTCTGCCTCATTGTGTTTGTTTTCTGTTTGTGAGGCCCACTTGGGACGAGATGTCAGCAAGCCTCCTGGTCTTGTCCTGCATTTGTTGATGAGTGTGGGACAGTAAAGCCAAGTCGTCTGCAAAATCGAGGTCGTCAAGCTGTGTCCACAGGGTCTACTGGGTTTACTGTATTCCGCTTCTTCTCTCCTCTGTGGTACTCTTCATGACCCAGTCTATGGCCAGTAGGAAGAGGAACGGAGACAGCAAACACCCTGCCTGACGCCGGTTCTAACTTGGAGCTCCTTGGGGAACTGCCCTTCATGGATCACGCGACATGTCATGCCATTGTAGCTGCTCTTGATCAGGCAGACGAGTTTTGTGGGTACACCGTAGTGTCGTAGGAGTTTCCACAAAGTCTTTCGGTCCACGCTGTCAAATGCTTTCTCGTAATCCACAAAGTTGACGTACTTCGGGGAGCTCCACTCCAGAGACTGCTCCACGATGATGCGGAGAGTGGCAATCGGTTTTTCCTGAATCCTGCTTGCTGGTCTCTCAGCTGGGGGTCGACGGAGCTCTTCATTCTCTCCAGGATGATCCTGTTGAAGACCTTTCCTGGTACTGACAGCAAGGTGATTCCTCTGTAGTTGAAACACTTGCTGAGGTCGCCTTTCTTGGGAAGCTTGATTAGGTACCCCTCCTTCCAGTCAGCCGGCATCACCTCCTCTTCCCAGATCGTTCCAAACAGCAGCTCTACTGTTGTTTCTAGGTCTGCTTTCAGAGCATCCGCTGGGATGCCATCTGGCCCTGCTGCTTTGCCGTTCTTCAAAAATGCCACTGCTCTTCTGATCTCTTCCCGGCTGGGTCTGTCACAGCTGATGGGTAGGTCAGTCTCTGCTGGATGGATGTCTGAGGGGGGGGGTTGGGTGGGGGGGGGGGGTCTGTTTAGTAACTCTTCAAAATACTCGGCACATCTGTCGAGTTGGTCTGCTCTGTCTGCAATAGGCTTGCCTTCTTTGTCTTTTACTGGTCTTTCCGTATGGCCATATTTGCCAGACAATCTTCTGGTAATGTCGTAGAGCTGTTTCATGTTGCCGCTGCCTGCTGCCTTTTCTGCCTCTGCTGCTAGGCCGTCTGTGTAGGCTCTCTTGTCTGCCCTGATACTCCTCTTCACCTCGCGGTTGGCTTCCGAGTATTCCTCATGTGCCCTTGCTTTGGCTGCTCTCGTGCGACTGTTGTTAACAACTGCTTTCTGCTGCTTCCTCCCTTCTATCTTCTTCAGGGTCTGTGCCGACAGCCAGTCCTTGTGATGGTGTTTCTTGAACCCCACAGTGTCTTTGCAGGTTGCGTTCAGTGCCTCTCTAACTGCCTTCCACTGCTGCTCTGTGGTGACTGCCTCCTCTTCATTTACTAGCTCCTGTAGCGCTTGAAACCGGTTGGACAGCACCAGTTTAAACTCTTCTCTCACTACAGTCTCTCTCAGGAGGCCTACATTATAGCGCTATCTTCTTGTTGTCCCTGTTCTGCTTTTCTTTAACTTGAGCTTATTCTTAAGATAAGCAGAGGTGACATCTGCTCCCCTCCTCACTCGAACATCTTGAAGGGATCTTCTAAATTTCTTGCCAATGCAGATATGGTCTATTTGGTTCTCTGTAGTATGGTCAGGTGAGACCCACGTTGCTTTGAGTATTCTTCTGTGTGGTAAGATGCTGCCTCCAATGACAAGTCTGTTTAGAGCACAAAAGTCTACGAACCTCTCCCTGTTCTCACTCATCTCCCCTAGTCTCTGTCTCCCCATCACCTCTTCGTATCCGGTGTTGTTCTCCCCTATTTTGGCATTACAATCGCCCATGATGATGGTGATGTCTCGCTCCGCACATTTGTCCACAGCACTGGAGTCGGTCGTAGATCTCTTGTTTCTCTTCCTCGTCACTGTCATTAGTGGGCGCATAACAATGGATGACGTTCAGCTTGATCTTTTTCCTGGTTCTAAAGGCTGCTGTGATAATTCTTGGCCCAAAAGGTTCCCAGCCCATCAGCGCTGTCTGTGCCACTGGTGACAGCAGGAATGCTACACCTTCTGTATGGGGGGAATTCTCCTCTTCATGAACTGAATACAGAATCATCTCCCCACTTAACAGCCTTTTCTGGCCAGACTGCGTCCATCTGGCTTCACTGATACTTAGCAGGGAAAGGTTGTACTTTTGCATTTCCACTGCTATCTGGGAGGACTTCCCGCTCTGGTACATGGTCTAGACATTCCATGTGCTTATCATTGTGTCCCTGTATAGAGAGAGGCGGCTCGGTGCTGTGGCTTCCGAAGACTTCCGGCTTTCACCACAAGACGTCATAAAAGTTCTGGTAGAAGAACCTTCATCCTCTAGGAAAGGAATTGCTGTTTGTCTATTCGTCGGCGTTTTTGTAGCTATTTCTTTATTTGCAGGGTGGGGAAGCTACCCCCACGCCCAACCCCCTTACTAGAAGGACCAGGGGTTTTCTGTCGGGGTCTACTTCCCTTAGACCATGTTGGTTCACGGCACCTTATTTCATTCGGTGCACCCCTCTCGCGAGGGACCCCCTATCCACCACCCAGGAGACGCGCCTCAACGCCATATGGTCCCAGCGCGAGGATTCTCTTCACTGCAATAGGGAATAGAGCTGCAAGTCATCCGGCAAACAACAGAGGCAGATGGCAATTGTACATCTGTGCCAACCACTAAAGTGAAACTTGGAAGCCATGGAGGGATGGAGCGCAGCTGGCACACACCAACAAGACCCCTCCCGACTCCACCTTTGGATAGGAGCAGCAGATTAACATCGCCTCTAGCCCTTTCAATTGGCAGTGACGGCAGCGAGAATAATATTATATCAACTTTGATTGCTAAAATTCCTAATACATGTAAACATGAATTCTCAATGTTTGTCTTGCCTCAACTAAGACTTTACTATCCTTCTTTTCACATTGCAGCATTATTGTAGCGCGTACCAAGAACATTCACAAAGAAGAAATTGCGAACTATTAACCTATTATAGTCTGGAGTAGTGGCTTTAAGTATTGCATGTAAATGAACTTTTTCGCTAATGGTCTCCCGAGACATCCGGGTCAAAGACATCAGTCAGGACAGGATATAAAGAGAAACACGGCTACTGCTTCATAATGAGTAACAGCAAAAATGCGTTATCAGGGCTAATGTAAATAATTATATTCACAAACTATAACTATATATGGGGATAATTAATGTCTCTTTCTGAAGTCACTTTATTCCTGTTTGACTGTCGATGATGTTAACTGAACTGTACGATGGTCAGCGGAATGTCCAGACATCATTACTCCATCAAAGATTAGTATCTGACTCCTAGTTCTATAGTACCGAAAAGAACAGTTCAGATGCACTTAGGAAAAGGGCATTGAACTAAAATGCCACCGAGGATTTAGTTGTGCTGGTCTGAGATTTCAGGCCGTAAGGTCCAAAATCACAGACCAGCGCACAGTTCATCATTATGTATATGAGCAATGTGATTAATCCGGCATTCTCAGCACGGCTCAAGGCACTGCGGCAGCAGTCGCGTGGGAAGATATTTTTTCGTCATTGCGTGGACCCAGCGTGCCAGACGTTGCTTTCCAGCCTCTGGAAAATTAAACAAACGGGGAGAAGAGAGGGGGCAGGGGGGGGGGGAGGGGGGGGGGGGGAGAGATAGAGACAACAGTCCAATCTCGAAAAATCAAACAATAGGGTATTGACTGGGGGGGGGGGGGGGAGGTGGGGTGCGGGTAAAACGACTACAGTGCAACCTCGTAAAAATCAAATATCCTGACGAGAAAAAGAAATGCGTCATTTTTGGAACTATCGGAAACACTTCGTTTGCTCGTCAGTATATCAATCAAAATCTCATGAGATTTTCTTCTCCAGTTGCAGGGGATCATGAGGATCTATGTGGCCTTTTGCTGACCCCCTTTGAATCGTGTCCCTGGATCATCTAGAGGTTGTCGTGTGTTGAACTGACGAAGATTGCAGAAACGCTGTCCGCGTCAAATGGCACTGAACGGGTTAAGCTAAGATCTATGACGGCCTGACTTTCAGTGGGGATCGAACTGTGGAGTCAGGGGAGATGGAGGGGTGGGGGTGGGGGGGGGGAGGTGTCATTGGGGCTGGGGGGGGGGGGTAATGTGGAAGGGGGGAGGGGTGGCGGTGGCACAAGGGTGTGGTACTTTGTACTTACTTCTGTAGACGCACTATCTGGCCGTGCCTTCCATGTTCTTCACATGCAGATACCAGCTTGTTGTCCAACGTTCTTTTCCGCAGCATCGCCTTGGTCTGTGGACAAACACTTAACTCATTCGCGGCCAGTCGCATTCGGATGCGTGGCTTATGCATAAGCCGCGCATCCGGATGCGGCTGGCCGCAAATGAGTTAAGATATTCATATAATATTTATTATAAGCATTTTGCGGCTTTAGAACTGACTGTTTATAGAGCCTGGGGAGGGGGTGGGGGTGGGGGAGGGCTGGAATACTGCACGTGCATACACTAGCACTTTTTTTCTTTCTTTTTTTACAGTTCTCATCGTCACAATGATGCAATATAAGTTGACTACTGCTGAGGGGAAGTGAAAAGCAGACCAAGGGAAACAATCGCGTGCACCGAATGACAATATCTTCTTGGAGTGTGTCCCTTTTCCTGTCTCCATGACAAGGCCGTGCCTGGTAAACAAAATCGCTACTGCGTGGTTTGAACTACCGAGGTTTACATGACAAAACTGGAAATACCACATGTATTACCGGACAAGGGAATGTCCTGAGTAATTTATCGCTGCCGTTGCGACATTAACCAGTTGGCTGTCGGTAGCGCTTTTTGTAGCAATGATTTATGCAGGAATCAACGCGACAAAAAGCGCTACCGACAGCCAAAGGGTTAACCTGCTTGAGCATGCAGCCGCCGACAGGTAAACAGTACAGGTGGCTGCATTAGTCTTGCTCAAAGGGGGCTATTTAACCCGTTATCTGTCAAGCCAAGGCAAATCTACCCATCTGCAAGAGACCTCATGCATCCCCGCGACTGCGGGGGCTCATAATATATGTCTCCTGTTAGTCCTGTGTTCTTTGTGCCCTCGTTGGGTCCCATTTCCTTTGTGTTCTTCACGCAGTAGTGTTTAACGTGAAATCCGTAGCCATTGTACGCCGTGAGATGGCCTTAGTCGTCTGCTCGGCGTTAAACCCAAATAACTAACTTACGTATCCACTCGCAGCCGAAGGGTTAATATTTACTCCGGGAATGCAAATAAACTCAGATTTTCCTGGGACGTTATGAAATTTTTTGACCTACCATTTCCAAGTTGACGGTCCACTCGCTGATGATTTTCTTGGGTTTGGGCTGGCACAGATGGTGACTAGTGTGCCCGGGTTTCCTGCCGGGACCCAGCTCGTGACGGCACTTTGCAGACTTTCCAAATCCAAGGCCATTCGCACGAGGCAGTTTCAGTATCGACAGAAACGAAGAAAATAACAGCGATGATAAATATTATGACAACACAGACGACGACGACGACGACGACGACTGTACACGAATAGATCTAAAGGCGATAACGACGACGATGGCATGGTGATGACAATGACTATACAGATATGCGTTAGAACGGCAAGGCAACCTAACACATTCCAGGCGCGCTGCATTCGGATACGCGGCTTTACGCCGCGTATCCGAATGCAGCACGTCTCGAAGAGTTAATTTGTCATTTCCACGTCGTGTTACCATCTTTACTAGCTATCTCAAAGCATCAAGTACGCTAGCAAAACACTCAAGAATGCGTGACTTCAGCCAGCCGAGCTAATCTGGTACCACCCTTCACCTATCGTCTTCTCCCTTTCTACGGAGCTGTCATGAAATCCTTTAGACAACAACCAGTACCTGAGCCATCATAGCGAGCTGCTGACTTGTGAGCAGTGGTCCCAGATCACACAGCTCACTCAACCTCAGGGTCCTCTCCATCTGTTTCTTCCCACGGTGCTCTCGGGCCGTTTCCGATGGGGCAAAGGGCGTGACCCGAGGCGCGCGGCCCTCCGGGACGTCCTTGCCGTAGGGGTCGGTGTAAATGGCTCTAGCCAACACAGTCGATGTACGTTTTGTATCATCCGCTGGTATATCACTCGTGGACTTGTAAACCCTTTTGGCTGTCGGTGGTGGTTTTTGTGGCGATGATTCTGACAGGAATCATTCCATCGTGACAAAAACCGCTACCGACAGCCAAAAGGGTTAACGTTGTCTGGTCCTTGTGCATGGAGCCGCCGGTACTCTACACGTGGCTGCATGCACACGGGGGAATAACCCTTCATTGCCAGTGGCCGCAGACCGCGTCAACTCTGAAATCTTTGTTAACTCAACGCCAAAGGCAAGCCTCCAAAGAGCATGAATACAAAGTGATGTGTGCAAGAGGTATAGATCCTCATGAGCCCCCGCAGTTGCGGGGGCTCATGAAGTTCTATACCTCTTGCTAGCTCACAAACCAGATAGGTGAGGCTAGCGCTGGTACATCAGTACACACACCAAAGGGGAATTACTCAGCGCTTGACATACACACAGTTAGATCTCCTCCCCCTCCTATCAGGCACCCAATCGCCAGCCCACAGAGAAATACGCAGGTAAAGAACAAGACTATCATATACCTCCCTAAAAAAGGATGCATCAGGTCAAGCCTTTAACCTGGCGACTTCGGTGCCGTATAGGAGGGGGTAGGTGATCTAACTGTGCTGTCTGTCCAACGCTGAGTAATTCCCCTTGGTATGATTACTCTTACTAGATGTCGATTGGAGATGGATCGTGTTCACTTTGTCTCTGCGGTGAAGAGATTAACCACTCCCCTGCCAATGCACGTATATTTCTTTGCTCATCTTTGTTCACTCTACAAACAAAAGCCAGAACCGTAAAAAAAAAAAAAAAAGATATAATTGGCCTCAGCAAGAAGCATAGATCATCATGAGTCCCCGCATTCATGACCAGCTTCGTCTCCGCCACGGCCCAGGCATGCTATTTCCACCTCCGCCGCATCAGTCAGATCAGAAAATACCTCACTACCGAAGCTGCCACCAAACTTGCTGTCTCTCTCATCTTATCTCGCATCGACTACTGCAACTCTCTCCTTTCCGGCCTCCCTCACTCCACCATTTTCACTCTCCAACGCGTTCAGAACAATGCTGCCCGCCTCGTCCTCAGAAAGAAAAAATCCGACCACGTCACACCCCTGCTCAAACTCCTTCACTGGCTCCCCATCCCCCAACGCATCCAATACAAGATTCTGTCTCTGCTACAAATCCCTGAACAACTGCGCTCCTGCCTATCTCTCCAACTTACTTCACCCCTACACACCTTCCCGCTCCCTCCGCTCTGCCTCTGACCCTCTCCGCCTCCACATCCCTCGCACCAAACTTAACACTTTCGGCCCCCGCTCCTTCTCCGTCCACGGTCCATCCACCTGGAACACTCTCCCACTCTCTCTCCGTCAGAAACACTCTCTCTCCTCCTTCCAGTCCGCCCTCAAAACTCACCTCTTTTAACAGTTTTAGCACTATATCACCACACTCCCCACCCCAAGCTGACCGTCGTAATGTATTCAACTGTTTGTGTACGCGAGTCATTGTCTAAAGCGTGCGCATGCGTGCGCGAGTTGTGAGTGCGCGCTTAGAGTTATAATTATTATAAGATAAGCGCATTATAAATACCGTAATTATTATTATTTTATTTAGCTCATGATGGTGTAATAGTGTCGCTTGCAGATGGATCGTGTTCACTTTTACTCGGCAGGGAAGAAATTAAGGCTGTGCAAGTAACATTCACTCTGCCAAGCCGAATTATCATTAGTCACATCATGTCATCTCGAATGGGACATAAGAAACGTTACAATGTATGTTTTACATCATCAATCGTCTTCACATATTTTACCATCATGATCATTGCCAGGATGAACGTTTAAAGGTCTATGCAAGGGTGAATGCAAGATGGCTACAACCTTAGGTGCAAATCATTACGCTACCTACCACGTGTTCATAAAAATCCAACCATAAACTACTCAACAGACCAATGTAAGCCATCTGCTCGATTTATAGACACAGAGTCACATATTCCTCTGCAAGCACAGGGGGTTGTGTATAATCTAGTTGTTCCGCTTCATGACCAAGATCGCTTCCAAGCTGATCTGAGCCAACGTGGGACGGTCTTAGTCGATCGCCTGCTCGGCGTTAAACTATAACTAACTATATCCATCTTGAATAATATATGCATGTAAACAAACAGCAAAAATTATGCTTATGTCTTTGAATGTCACCTAAATCATATTTCCTGCCTATTTCTATAAAATATAGCACTCTGTGTTGCATGGAACATGTTTTATGACATTTTTTTTTTAGTTTGGCGGCCATCTTGGCGGCCATCTGAAATATATCAAAATGCTCAATTGTGAGAGAGTGTCATCGGTTAGATCTGTAATTTGTAGGTGCCAAAGAATTAAAAACCGCTCAGATCAATTATGAGGTACATTTATTTTAGGTTATGCTAAAAATCAGTAAATGGCAACCAGACTACCAGCCTAACCTGAAACAAAGAGCTTTTATTCCGAGCTTATCAGTCCACTACCAGAACAAGGCGAGCAACATCCATTTTCAAAAGGCACAGATCCTCATGATCGCAGTTGCGGGGGTCATGAGAATCTATGCCTCTTGCAGGTTATGTATCCATGTGTTACTTGCTTACATAGAGGTTCCTTGCGGACAATCTTTCACAAGGCCGCTGACAGTGATAAGGTGAGGTGAAGGGCTACAGAACAAACTCACCCTCTCACTATCTGTCTCACTCAAATACAAGAGGCACAGATTCTTATGAGACCCCGCATTTGCGGGGGCTCATGAGAATCTATGCCTCTTGCAGGCTTTGTGTGTATCCTCTCAGTCATTATTCAAAGCGGTTACTGGGCGCCCAGCGAAAGAGTAAGGTGAACGGCTATACAACAAACTTCCGGCCTCCCTCACTCCACCACTTCACTCTCCAACGCGTCCAGAACAATGCTGCCCGCCTCGTCCTCAGAAAGAAAAAATCCGACCACATCACACCCCTGCTCAAACTCCTTCACTGGCTCCCCATCCCCCAACGCATCCAATACAAAATTCTGTCTCTCTACTACAAATCCCTGAACAACTGCGCTCCTGCCTATCTCCCCAACTTACTTCACCCCTACACACCTTCCTGCTCCCTCCGCTCTGCCTCCGACCCTCTCCGCCTCCACATCCCTCGCACCAAACTCAACACTTTCGGCCCCCGCTCCTTCTCCGTCTACGGTCCATCCACCTCGAACACTCTCCCACTCTCTCTCCGTCAGAAACACTCTCTCTCCTCCTTCCAGTCCGCCCTCAAAACTCACCTCTTTCAACAGTTTTAGCACTATATCACCACACTCCCCACCGCAAGCTGACCGTCGTAATGTATTTCACTATTTGTGGTACGTGAGTCATTGTCTAAAGCGTGCGCATGCGTGCGCGAGTTGTGAGTGCGCGCTTTGATTTAAAATTATTATAAGATAAGCGCATTACAAATACTGTAATTATTATTATTATTATTTAAACTCACCCTCGCGTTATCTTTCTCAGTTGATGGACTTTCTCCAGATAGGCGATGACTGAAGATTTCCGCTGGCGGTCGTACGTCTGACGGACGAGCTCCACATCACAGTAGCAGAGAGACATGGGCACGTTGTGACCCAGGCGATTTCGCATTGAATGCAAGTCCCCTAGCCTCGGCTCCCACTTCATGGGGCCTTCCGTTCTGACTGGGTGGTAGTGGGGCAGGAGCGGGGCCAGGGCTGGGAAACCACTCTCCCTGACTTTAAACATTGTGCTGAATGTCTAGCAAGTGTTCTTGATGTCCAGAAGGTCCAGTCTGTAGCTAAATGTTTCTTGTTAAAGTGGCATTCCTACCTGGCGGAGGTCCCTTAAAACAGTAAACTAACGGAGTACGCTCTGCTGAAGGGTTTCGATGAACAACTTTTTAGCATGGAAATATTTAAGATGTCAGATTTTGTGTTAGAGACACATTTAATATAAAAATTCAACATGTGAAAAAAATTATAAATAACATAAAATAGCAAAGCCCTGAAAGCTCACGTGCATCACCGATCAGCTTAATTAATCAAACCTTGTGACCTTGACCTTTCCGACAGTTCACTGAAATAAGAAAGTAGTGTTCTAACATAAGGAAAAGGTTGGCTTTTGTACCTGTGAAATGAATGTTTCTCAAAATTAACGCATGTTTCACTTCTGTCAACCTCCCATGACCCTTGACCGTTTTGAGTAATGATTCAAATTAGTATGCATAGAACTTGATTCTGGTGGGACCCTGCTTGTTGACCTTCTTTAGGCGGAGTCCGAAGGTCATCATCACTAAGTCATGGTCGCTTCCAATGTCTGCTTCTGGAAAACTTCTTGTCTTGGCAATGTTCACACTGGTTTGGAAGCGTCTCTTCACCATAATGTAGCTAATTTGGTTAAGGTGCTCTCCGTTCGGGCTGTGCCATGTCCACCTTTTGGATGCTTTGTGTGGGCCAAACGTGTTTATCAGCTTTAGATCATTTGAGCTGGCAAATTCCAGGAGCGTTAAGCCTCTGTCGTTGGTCTCTGCATTGCCCAAAGAAGGTCAACAAGCAGGGTCCCACCAGAATCAAGTTTGACCTCGAGAAGCTGAAAGACCCAGAGGTAGCGGAAGCCTTCCAGGCAAAAATAGACGGAAAATTTGCACCACTGCTACTTCTATGTGCAGAAGACACGGACTGATCGACATATTTAACACTGCAGCCAGTGAGATCCTTGGCAAACACCGACAAGCAAAAAAACCTTGGGTTACAGCTGACATCTTTGCTCTATGTGAGAAGCGTCGAAAATTAAAGAAAAAGAAATCAGAGGTAGAAGGAGCTAAACAATACAGGGAAATTAACCAGGATATCAAGAAAAGCATGAAAAAGGCAAAGAATAAGTGGACTGAAGAACAGTGTAAACACGTAGAAGATAATCTGAACAAGAATAATAGGAAAAAAGCATACCAGCTGCGGAAAGACCTGACCAGTGTAAAACAACGACGCTTCTCGATCATTCAAGATAGTGAAGGGAACTGTCCTACGGAAGACCAAGACATACTGAAGAGATGGACAGAGTACTGCTCAGATTTGTACAGCCACCGAGCTACAGGGGACCCAGGCATACTTGTCAACCCACCCGTGACCAACAATGAAAGCTATCCCATCCTCCGAGAAGAAGTAGAGGCTGCAGTGAAGTCGCTGAAAAAAGGGAAGGCAGCAGGAGCAGACAACATCCCTGCAGAGCTAGTCCAGGAAGGGGAGAAGACATGATAAGTGCCTTACTAACAATAATAATAATAATAATAATTACGGTATTTATAATGCGCTTATCTTATAATAATTATAACTCTAAGCGCGCACTCACAACTCGCACACGCATGCGCACGCTTTAGACAATGACTCACGTACCACAAATAGTGAAAATACATTACGACGGTCAGCTTGGGGTGGGGAGTGTGGTGATGTAGTGCTAGAACTGTTGAAAGAGGTGAGTTTTGAGGGCGGACTGGAAGGAGGAGAGAGAGAGAGTTTCTGACGGAGAGAGAGTGGGAGAGTGTTCCAGGTGGATGGACAGTAGACGGAGAAGGAGCGGGGGCCGAAAGTGCTGAGTTTGGTGCAGGGGATGAGGAGGCGGAAAGGGTCGGAGGCGGAGCGGAGGGAACGGGAAGGAGTGTAGGGGTGAAGTAAGTTGGAGAGATAGGTAGGAGAGTAGTTGTTCAGGGATTTGTAGCAGAGAGACAGAATCTTGTATTGGATGCGTTGCCAGTGAAGGAGCTTGAGCAGGGGAGTGATGTGGTCGGATTTTTTCTTTCTAAGGACGAGGCGGGCAGCATTGTTCTGGACGCGCTGGAGAGTGAGAGTGGTGGAGTGAGGAAGGCCGGAAAGGAGAGAGTTGCAGTAGTCGATGCGAGATAAGATGAGAGAGACAGCGAGTTTGGTGGCCCAAAGTTTGGGTTTGAAGTTGTGAATAGTATTTGAGAAAATAAAAATAAAATAAATAAATCAACAACAACATAATTTGTCAATTTGTTAACCTATTTCCTGATCTCTTGTGACCCTTGACCTTTCTAGGGTTAACCAAATTAGTATGCATGGAAAGGTCTTACCATCAGGTATCTTTGTACCAGGTTTGGGTTTGAAGATTTCAATAGTATTTGAGAAAACAATTATGGCTATTTTGACCTATTTTCTGATCCCCAGTTACCTTGACCTTTGAGAGAGATCACCCACATTGGTATGTTGAGAAAGGTCTTGCGACAAAGTATCATTGGGCCAAGTTTGAAGACTGTGGCTTTAATAGTCTCCGAGAAAATGCCAACGTTAAATGTTACGACGGACGAAGTCTGACGGAGGACAGATAGACGACCACTGGCCCAGAAGGTAGACTCACTTTTACTTCTCACGTGACCTTTGATGGACAATGGATATATATACAATCGGATACAACAAAGCTTTCGGGCAGTGCCCAGCCTCATGTTTGTGTGTGTGTGTGTGTGTGTGTGTGTGTGTGTGTGTGTGTGTGTGTGTGTGTGTGTGCGTGTGTGTGTGTGTGTGTGCGTGTGTGTGTGTGTGTGTGTGTGTGTGTGTGTGTGTGTGTGTGTGTGTGTGTGTGTGTGTGTGTGTGTGTAAAATTACGTCTCTTGTAACAAGGTCGGATGTACCGAAACTTCAGATGTAACAAATAAATGTATTTTCAGCCTTCCTGTTCACTTATAGACAGAATAAACCCACAAAATGGAGACTGAGACCGAGCTGATGATGTAGTCCACAGTCGGTAACAAATACAGGAAACGGGCGGTGCTGTGCTTCAGCTTCGGCTCCAGAGCGCTCTCCAGACAACCTCTCCCACAGCAGGATGCACAGAAACCTCTTCAGGGCTAGGATCTTCAGGGAGTGAACGCGCTTTTTCCTCTTGCAGCAAGGCCGGCCTCACTTCCGTCAGCAATAGACATTTTGCACAAGAATGATGACGATACGCAAACCTGTATGTGACGTGCAATAGAACACTCTCAAGTGTACTCATGTCATTGATAATGTTTGGTATTACGTCATATTGTATTTCTGATTTGCTGCAAGTGCGTGTCATCCTGTTCCGCAGGGCCTATAACTCCTCCTCCGTAGGAGTTCTAGGCCCTGTGGAACAGGGTGAGTGCGCGTATGTGTATAGTGCAGCGGCTACTTTTCAGATTTGTGTTTCTGTTGTGTAAAACAAAGAGATTTTTTTTTTTTTTTTTTACAGCGATAGACTTAAAACAGAATGATCAACACGGTGTTCAGGGTGCACAAGGGTGTGCGCATGATTGTTGTTTATAAACTATGATGCGTGCATTATATCTATATGTGCGTTTGTGTGCTTATGTGAGTGCGTGCGTGCGTGCGTGCGCGTGTGCGCGTGTGTGTGTCTGCATTGCGTGTACAGACATACAGTATCTTCCAAAAGAAATTCAGCTACAAACACATGTGAATTCTGACGGAAAAGACGGGCATTTTATCATGAAAAATTAAAAATAAATAAATCAGCGCATTAAATAGGCGCTTTATCCAATTGAAAATCGGCTCAATGCGCCGCCGCGAACTGAACCCAACAAGCACGCTCACGTGAATCACGCTCATTCACTCACACACTGTACATAAACACAGAACATTCACGTGGTGTTAAGCGCAAGCTCCTGGTGTGCAGTTCAGTCCTGATATGTTTTTAAGTGTTTGGTAAACAAAAAGAAAAATTGGATGACAGTTTTGTCTTCCTAATGTTTGTAGAGAACCATTGACTTCTTACATCATCATTTAACCTATTTAGCCCCAGTGCACTAAATCCGGAGATGGATCAGCCGTGATAATTCAAGGGTAGTGCCAGATTAGTTTGGTTCCTAATGGCGCCAAGCTAATATGGCGCTACCCTTGCTTTACCATGGTTGATCCATCTCCTGCAACGGGTACATAGCTTTTAGGTGACACTTCCAAAATTTGGAAACTGCAGCCTTTGGGCCTAATGGGTTAACCAGGAACAAAATGCACTGTACGTACATTTTTCACTGTAGCACATTTTTCACTGCAGGCACATTTTGCACAGTGGGCACATTTTGCACGGTAGGCACATTTTGCACGTTAGGCACATTTCTTCTACTGTAGGCACATTTTTCTCTTTGTAAACCAAACTCCTTTGAAACTGACAACGTGATAGATCTGCGCGCCAAAAATTATTGTAAAATGTCCGTCAGTTACATCTGAATTCACGCGTGTTGGTGGTTGCGTTTCATGCGCAAAATAGCAGACGTTGTTCGGACATTAGAAGCAGCTCAAAATTGCACGTGTTTCGAACGAAAACAGTGGAATTAAAGCCCGGGCAAACATGCAATATCGCATGTTTGTCCAGGCTTTTTAATCCACTGTTTGCATCACAAGACGTGCAGACTTTTGGACATACTTTTGATTTCCGGATATCTCCTATTGCGCGTGTGTAGTGTACGCCTACAAGTGGGTTTGTGGGACGGCTGTGTGTGCTCACACTACTGTACTGCTATCACTAACATCACCACAACACAGCCAGCAACAACAACTACTCTTTACTGCTCCAGAAAAATAAACCGAGAAACATAATTGTTCAGTTGAACAATGCAATGATTATAAGTACAGTAACGCAACATGAAAAAAGAAATCAACAACAAACTGTACAGCAAAATAACCATACGTTCATTCGTGACGCGCCGTGAACGGATACGTGGGAAAAAGCCTCGTAATACGTTTACGTTACGTCTAGAATGAATTAACAAGAAAATGCAACAACAACTGAGACGGATTATAGTTTTTGATAATCATGACGCCAAAACTCACAAGTCGTAAAACAGGTTAAACCTGAAGTCTGGCATAGCTTCAGTTTAATTTCACCTGACAGATTACGCTTTGGCTTGGATCGTGCGTGACAGTTCAAGGGTGTTGCCAGATGAGGTTGTCGCCTTCTCAGGCGCCAAGCTCATCTGGCAATACCCTTGAACTATCATGGGTAAACTATCACCACGAACTATAACCAAGAAAAATTCGATATGGTGTATCTTCCAAATTGGAGAAACTGAAATCAGACACAGTCTTCAATTTAATTGGCCGCCGTGAGATGGCCTTAGTCGCTTGCTCGGCGTTAAACCCAAATAACTAACCAACTAACTTCAATTTAATTGGAACAGACAGCTTTTTTAAAGTTTCGAGCTTTACCGACCGTAATAGTTCAAGAGTGTCGATGCGCAAAATCTTTGAACTATCATGGTCGAACCGACCTACAATCAAGACAAATTCGATAAAAATGTGTCTTCCAAATTTGCGAAACTAAATTCAGGCACAATCCTACGCAACTTCAATCTAATTTGACTTGACTGTTTAAGCTTTGAGTTGGATAGTACGTTATAGCTCTAGAGTGTTGCCAGATGGCGCCTGGTAGGACGCCAAGCTCTTCTGCCACCACCCTTTGCAACTTATCATGGTCGAACTATCACCTAAAACCAAGAAAAATTATTTAAAGGGTGTCTTTCAATTTTGTGAAACTCAGAACTAAGCTTTGAAGTGTTCAACATTGGTCTTGAATGACTTACCGTTTTACTGGGCAATAAGCATGGATTTTCGTGAGTTTCGTGCGGCCATCTCTTGCTGGTGGACCACTTACGTAAAACTATGAACGCACATGTACGCGTTTGACATTTTTCGATCCATGCGTAGGTTAGGTACAGCCGCATGACTACAGGCAAGAATATAAAGGGAAGTAACTCGTACACATTTTCTTACGATCGTCTCTTTTCCTCATGATTTCTGACCATATTGCACTTTTAAATAACACAGAATTGACTTTTTCCTAACAGGGGTAACACAATGCTTGGCATGAATAAGTTAAACCCTTCAGTATTTGGTAGCAGGAGTCGCCAGGACGAAAAGCCCCAACGACCGCCAAAGGGTTGAGCATGTTTGTTTGCAAATTTTGGTCCACATGTAACATTCAATTGACAACATTAACACCTTCACTGCCGGAACACAACCAGCAACACCCTGTTCAGTGTCGAGAAAAGATGAACGCCACCCAATTGCAAGAAGCATAGATCCTCATGAGCCTCCACAGTTGCGGGGACTCATGAGGATCTATGCGGATCTGGGGTGGGGAGGGGGTTACAAGGGTTCCGGAACCCCCTTCCCAAACTGTTTAAAATGCTATAACAAAATTCCTTTTTGGGGTGTTTGGAACCCCAGGTTGTTTGAGATTTTGGCGAATAGTGAGTCTTAACACTCATTCGCCTTCTCTCCCCCCCCCCCACCCCCACCCCCAACCCCGCACCCCACACACACAACTCCCCCCGCTCCCCCCCCCCCCCCCGCACCCAGCGTTTCGATTTTTCGGCCAATGGACGCAAAGTCTAGCTTCGGGGAGACCTTCTTTATCCGGTTGAAAGTCCCAAACTAAAGTTGGAACCTCCTCCTTCTCGAGGTAACTGAACCGCCCCTGATGCCTCTTGCTGACACCACTTTGAATGCATGTTCCTGGGACCGCTAGGTTTGAATGGTGCTGACACCACTTTGAACGCATGTTCCTGGGACCGCTAGGTTTGAATGGTGCTGACACCACTTTGAATGCATGTTCCTGGGACCGCTAGGTTTGAATGGTGCTGACACCACTTTGAATGCATGTTCCTAGGACCGCTAGGTTTGAATGGCGCTGACACCACTTTGAATGCATGTTCCTGGGACCGCTAGGTTTGAATGGTGCTGACACCACTTTGAATGCATGTTCCTGGGACCGCTAGGTTTGAATGGTGCTGACACCACTTTGAATGCATGTTCCTGGGACCGCTAGGTTTGAATGGTGCTGACACCACTTTGAACGCATATTCCTGGGACCGCTAGGTTTGAATGGCGCTGACACCACTTTGAATGCATGTTCCTGGGACCGCTAGGTTTGAATGGCGCCGACACCACTTTGAATGCATGTTCCTGGGAACGCTAGGTTTGAATGGTTCTGACACCACTTTGAATGCAGGTTCCTGGGACCGCTAGGTTTGAATGGTGCTGACACCACTTTGAATGCATGTTCCTGGGACCGCTAGGTTTGAATGGCGCTGACACCACTTTGAATGCATGTTCCTGGGACCGCTAGGTTTGAATGGTGCTGACACCACTTTGAATGCATGTTCCTGGGAACGCTAGGTTTGAATGGTGCTGACACCACTTTGAATGCATGTTCCTGGGACCGCTAGGTTTGAATGGCGCTGACACCACTTTGAATGCATGTTACTGGGACCGCTAGGTTTGAATGGTGTTGAATTCATGAAGGTTGCAGAAACACTGCGTCAGCGGACACTGAACGGGTAACATTTCAAGTTCGGGTAAAATTCAAAGTATATTCAGCAGCACTGAAAGGGTCAAACTAAACTGTGTTAGAGTAACTGCGATACTACTCATGACGTCAGTGTCTGCTCAGACACATGTTTCAAACATTGAGCAAAAGATCAGGCGTGTGGCTCAATATGTTTGTGGAATATATACACGCACATCACTATACACGTTCCACGTGTCTAATTTCGACGATCGTCGGTCCGTAACCGACCACATATATATATTTGTTGTACCTCATTCAGCCCGACGGCTGTATTTCCCAAATTTTGGAGGCGTCATCTAATGACTATGCACCAGTTGCAGGAGATGTATCGAACATGCTAATTCAAGGGCAGCGCCAGATTAGCTTGGCGCCGACAGGCGCCAAGCTAATCTGGCACTACCCTTGAATTATCATGGTCGATACATCTCCTGCTGTAGTGCGTCAGGGCTGAATGGGTTAACACAGAACTGTAAAACAAATAATTATGTGTACAAAGTCAGCCGCACAATGACGAGATTCGGACACAAATAAGCGTCAACGACTATTACTCCTTACAACATGGCAAAAGTCGTTCAACTTTGTGACAAGTGAGGTTTCAATTGAGAACGCGGTTCTCGTCACGCTTGAAGGGGCGCTTTCTATAGGGTGACGGGTGGTTTGCCACAAATTCTAGCTGGCCGCAATCAAGTTGGAGAGGTGGTCGCATTGTGCAAGGTGAATAATATATTATACTAGAAGTGGATGGAGATGCTAGTGTTTGGCCGCCTTTGACAAGTGCTCGCCTCATAGAGGTCGTCGACTCAGAAGGGTGGACTGTACAATGAAAAATCCCGCGTTTCACAGATACAGATTTTGTAATTGTAGGGCGGATTATAGTTGCCTGTGCTTACTTGTTAGCCATTTTGACTGTCGGCAGCGGTTTTTGTCGCTTTGATTCCTACAGGAATCATCGCGCGACAAAAACAGCTACCGACAGCCAAAGGGTTAATTTGGACCTTACATTTACACCCGTAAGGTACGAAATCACAAACCAGCATACACATGCGGGCACAGCTCCGCTATTTAACACAGTAAACGTAAAGAACGCATTAAAGCTCCCCGCGTCAGTAGCTGCGGACGTGTCGCCGGTAACGTTATGCGACACTGACTTTCGCAGCTATTTATGTAGGGCGTCTTGCTGGGCATACTTATAGGCAACATTGCACATTGAACGAGGTAGCAACGGTATAAAAAGCAGCTGTACATGAAGGTTGCTTGTCGGTATACAAACACTTTGCTAGTTCCTTTGGCTGGTTTAGTATTAATCTTCGCTGACGGCCCTAAAGGCTCTAAGCAAAATTAATCACCTCGTCAAAACAAACGCTACCTACAGCCAAAGGGCTAACTCGTTTTTTTGTGTGTGTGTGTGTGACGCCTTGAACAAAGACTCAACTACACGAAATGAAAGGTGAGGCTTTAAAATGCTCTGAAACATCATGTAAGGATGTAGATAATCGTCTTGTTCTATACCTGCGTATTTCTCTGTGGGCTGGCGAATGGGTGTCTGATAGGCGGGGACAGGGGATCTAACTGTTTGTCTGTCCCGCGCTGAGTGATTCCCCTTGGTTTTTGTACAATTCTGCCAGCGCTAGCCTCACCTATCTGGTTTGTGAGTATCATGTTTGTTTCTTTCTGTTTGTTTTGAACGAGCTAGTCATTGTCACCTTAAAATCCACAACATCAGCATCACTAGGTCAATAAAACCGTTGTCAACACAACAAATAGCACAGCTGTGTGATGGTCAGTGTTAATGGGAGCTTACGGACACACGTTGCAAGGTTCAGCATCACAGACCAGCAGTCAACCGATTAAACACTGGATGCTAATTTTAGATATCAGCGTTACTGCAGGTCTGTACATGTTCCCTTTGAAGTCAAGACAAAACGTAAAACGAAAGTCTGACATAGTTACAGAGCTTTTGCCCTCAGGAGAGAATTATCATCCTATACCTCTCATAATGTAACACTTCAGGGCTACACATAACTGTAGCCCTAAAACATGCAGAAATCGCATTCAAAACAGAGGCGATAACAAATTAATCGCTTGACTCCTACTGACGATACCGCGCGGCGAAAAGACGCGTAACTACGCGTCTCTTACGTCGAGCGTTAACTCATTCGAGACGTGTCGCCTCCGGATACGCGGCTTTAAGCCGCGTATCCGGAGGCGGCACGTCCCGAATGAGTTAACGTCAAGGACAACAGGGGATTAGTGAATGAAATGACAGACTTGAAGCAAATGCATTCACTAATTATACAACATAATTTCGAGCTGGTAAGCATCCAGTAGGCAAATATCCTTCGGCCGACGTCGGTCGCAGTGGCTGTGCGCTGGCCCGCCGAGGTCGGCCCGAGGATCTTTTGCTTATTGGGCGTTTTGGACCCTAAATTCTACATCTGTCAGGTCCAAAATAATAGACCAGTACACATGTTACCGTAAATAGCTATGTGGATATAGTGTTTTATTTTAGGACAGACTCTTCGTCGGCAGCAGACTCTGTCCCAGAAGAGCCTATTTTGCAGCTCTTCGCCCACGGATAACGGCTCCAGCCACCGCAAAACAACTTCCCGTAGCACACTTTGGGCGGCGGGATCTGCTTAGCCAAGGTTCGCATGCAGTGCGTGTACTTGGGTATTTTTAGTGCAGAAAACGTCCGTCGTTACTGTGAATCCGACGTTACTTGACATGCGCGCCAGATCCAGGAATGAACTCTCACTTAGTGACAGCTAGAGTACATGATGCAAAAAAAGTTTACTTGGTTGGCAAAGAGCTCATTGAGAAAAGAGTGATCTAATTAGACGGGCACCTTTTCCTTGGCGTTTGTTTGTTCCTGCCACTTTTTCCCCTCATCACCCAAGCGATACAAGCATGCTCAGCTTGGAGGTCTTTAGCGCTGCAGATATAATTATAAGTAAACCTGTATCCATCATCACTATCACCGTCATCATCATCATCGGCGTTTAACTCATTCGAGACGTGCCGCATACGGTCACGCGACAACAAAAAGCCGAGTATCCGTAAAAAAATACATCTGGAATGAGTTCACCTTTTGAGTGCCGAACAAAACGTGAACACCATCCCTGTGCAAGAGGCATTGATCCTCATGAGCCCCCGCAGTTGCCATCCGACTATTCCTCTTGCTGAGTCCGCTTTCAGGTCATATTCCTGGGACGGCTGGGGCTCGCTGGCGTTGAGTTAACTCATTCACCCCGACGCACGTATTTCCCAATTTTTAGAGGCGTCATCTAACGACTATGTACCTGCTGCAAGAGATGGATCGACCATGATAATTCAAGGGTAGTGCCAGATCAGCTTGGCGCCGACAGGCGCCAAGCTGATCTGGCACTACTCTTGAATTATCATGGTCGACCCATCTCCTGCTGTAGTGCGTCAGGGCTGAATGGGTGAACGAAGATTGTAGAAAACACACTCTGCGTTCACAGGCAGCGAAGAGGTTAAACTAACACGTAGAACACAAGCTGGTCATTCCTGTCCTGCTTATTTCAGTGTGACTGTGAGGAGCAGCAGCTAACGCGTTCACGTGTGACGACCTACATCTGGATTTGAGCGGACCACGACAGTACACGCGCAGCACCATACTAACTTGGCGCCTCATGGCTCATCCAGTTTTACCTCCTCGCATACGGTCTCCTCCATCTTACAGTACTCACCGCGACACATATATCCAACGACCATGAGAAGAGCATGTCACCTCTATCTGCGTAACGGTCAATCTGTTTCTTCAACTGTTTTGTTGTTGTTTTTCAGAGGACAACAACCAGTTTTGTACGTTAAAGATCATCGTGTCACTCCGCATCATCTGATGCGAGGTCTTTCGCGTCGTCCATCACATACTGTTTAACCCTTTGGCTCTCGGTAGCGCTCTTTGTCGAGGTGATTCCTACAGGAATCACCTTCACGAAAAAGGCAAACCGACAGTTAAAAGGTGAAAAGAATTTAAGCCAACTTTGTGTCGCAGGTCACACTCGCTTTGGTCTTACACATGGCCATTTCAGTACTGAGGGTAAACACCAGTCTTCAATAGGGACTGAGCCTGATCAGTTCAGTCATATACAGCGGAGCTCCCAGTGAAACGTTCATGCGTCCTATTTTGGAACACGAGCGCCGAAACACGACAAGTTCAAGTTCACTCAATCATTCCTCGCTTCTCTACAACCCTTAAACTTTGTATAATTCACAGCCACCCAGTACGCAAAAGGTACCGAGGACCTCTTGTGTACTGGGCACTGAAAAGCCGCCCATCTCACGTCACGACTGACACACCTGCTGCCAAACACACGCACAGCGCCTCTGACAAGAAATCCCGACTGATTCCGCGCACAAACTCCTTAAATGAATCCTTCAGTCTTTCGGAATGTCGAAGTACACACTGTTCTCGGGGCACTCTTCCCCTCCCATTCCTCCGTCACTTAGGATCCCATCTGCTCCGCCGTTACAAGCCATGGTATCCGAGTCGATATCCGGAACTATTTCACAATCGTACCGCGGGTCTATCATGCCGGATGACGACGGGGATTTTTGCCTTCTGAAGATCTGCACCGCCCTCTGTTTGATACGCGCTATCCAGCTGTCGTCCGAGGACTTGTTGTCGGAGTTGCTGCTGTCGGAGTAGTTTCTGGTGAGGCGCGGTCCGTTGTTAGCGTGGAGGTGGTGGTTGTTGTTTTTGCGGATGATGGAGTTGGGTGGGGCCCCCCGGGTGTGGAAGGAGGGCTTGCGGATGGAGGAGAGAGCGAAAGAGCGCGTGATGGCCATACTGTCCCGCCTCAGGCTCTGGTTCCTCATCCACATCCGCCGGATTTCGGCGTGAACCTGGGCACGAACCAAACGCATAAGCAAAACATAAGCCTGCTCAGAACGGATGACACCAGCGGGGGAAAAAAAAACAACAAAAAAACACCACCCGCTACAGCTTCAGGTCTTTAGTTGCTTTTTTTTAACTCAGTCAGCCCGACGCACGTATTTCCCAAATTTTGGAAGCGTCATCTAACGACTATGCATCTGTTGCAGGAGATGGATCGACCACGATAATTCAAGGTTAGTGCCAGATTAGCTTGGCGCCAAGCTAATCTGGCACTACCCTTGAATTATCTTGGTCGACCCATCTCCTGCTGTAGTGCGTCAGGGCTAAATGGGTTAAACCCTTTCACAGCCTGTGGACGTAAATTGCGTCTTTGGCATCATTGTACATTTAGCATCAACCGTCGAACGAACGTGGACACAACGTGGTTTCAGCAAGAGGCATAGATCCTCATGAGCCCCCGCAAATGCGGGGGCTCATGAGGATCTATACCTCTTGCACTTGGGTGGTGTTCGATTTTCTTTTTGGCAGTGAAGGGGTTTAGAAGGTTGCCCTGAAGCTGTGGAACTCGCTTCCAGAGACTGCAGCCTCTCCGCCTTCATTTCGAAGATACTAGAAGTCACATTTCTTCAGCCCGGCTGAACTGACTGGTGTTTCTGTTCTCTTCTGTCACTCTGTTTTTCAAATTATTTATTTCTATCTTTTCAAATTAGTTTTTTATTCTATCTTTTCTGTACAAAACCTTTCCCCATCAATGCGCAAAGAGCAACATCATCATCATCATCATAATCAGCTTCATACTCATCATCATCATCATCATCAAACACTCATGAGGCAAACAATTATATACTTGATTGCTCGCAAAATAATAATCAAATCCTTGCAACAATAATAGTTTTATGAGACTTGAGACTTGATTTGCGTTTAAATGCAAGAGTCAAAGAAAAAGACAAGAATTCTCACCTCTTCGTTCAAGAAGCAGAAGAGCAAGGCAAGTATGAAACCCTGAAACAGAAATGACGTTCAAACTTAACATTCAAAAACCCACGAGCTCTAACGATTCCAATTACCCACTCACTCCCGACCCCCCCCCCCTCCCCCCCCCCTACCCCGCCCCCTCCCCCCAACCCTCACCCCCCACACCCCCAACAAGAAAAAAAAATCCAAAAAAAAAAGAATAATAAATAAATAAAATAAAATAATTTTAAAAAATCATAAAAATAAATAAATAAATAAATAAATAAAAATACATAAATTAAAAACAAACAAATGAGAAATATTAAAAAAAAATTAAGATAATAATAATATAAAAAAAACTTCACGGCCAAAACAGTAAAAAAAACCATCTAAATGCAAGAGGCATAAATCTTCATCCCTTCCCCCCCCCCCCACACCCCGCAGATGGGGGGGGGGGGGGGTTGTAGGGCGGAGGGGTACATAAGGATCTATGTCTCTTGCTGGCCTTATTCTTATCCGCGCACTTTAACTCATTGTGTCCCAGGTACGAAATACCGTAGATTTTGGAGTTGTCATCTAAGGACTGCATTACAATTCAGGAGACAGATCGACAATGATAGTTCAAGGGTGGTGCCAGAATAGCTTGGCGCCTATAGGCGCCAAGCTATTCTGGCGCCACCCTTGAACTATCATGGTCGAGCCATATCTGGCTGTGGTGCGTCGGGAGTGAATGAGTTAAATGCTATCCGGCAGTAATTTAGTTGTCATTTCATTTTTAATTTCAGATACATCTTTTCTCCTTCATTTTCTTTTACTACTGCTAGCGAACAGATTTAATTTAATGGCCTGTTCTCCCATTTTGTACCAGCAATCAATTTTAACGTGACCTGACCTGAAAGGAGTTGTATGTCATCTCGATGTAGAGCTGGTGGATGTCGAGGTCCTCAGAGAAGCTCATGGGAAACACGACGTAGAAGATGATGTAGCACATCCCGAACAGCGGCACCAAGACCAGGATAAACTTGGCCAGACGTCTGGTGCAAAACATTGAAGGTCAAAAGTAAACAGACGACACGCTTTGATCCACGGTAAAACAACACATATATAATGACGAACGATAGAAATGGAATCACCGGAAACACTTTAGACGTAAATGAGACAAAAGCAGGCAAACACAACATAGGACTAACAAGAAACATGAATCCTCATGAGCCCCCTCGACTGCGGGGGCTCATGTGGAGTTTATGTCTCTTGCAGCTGGATAGCGTTCGCCTGGCCCCGACAATGAAGGGGTTAATGGTTGCAAACTCAGAATAAAAGAGAAAAGACTGAACTCGCTCAATCTCACTAAGCAATTGCGCCTCAGATTAAAGAATGAAAATGAAATTGAATTAACTTGCGGCCCATTAACTATCAGCAAGAGGCATTGACTCTGCTGTCGGGTGAGCTATCATTCAGCCGGGGAAAGGACCCGTGCGGACGCAGGAGCACTAACTTGACAATCTATACCTTTTGAAACAGAAAGAGCAGTTGCGGGATGTGTGTGTGTGTGTGTGGTGGTGGGGGAGGGGGAGGGGGGGGGGGGGATTGGTCGACGGGGGTAGGAAGGGACGAGAGTAACTTCGGCCGATAAAGGGAAGTAATCGCATGTGATGAAGCTCTATGCTCGTGCATAGTGCTCACACATTAGGTTAAATACGGTACGGTTTTTGTTAACGGTTTGTTTGTGCCGATAGTCCGTGTGGCCCGTTGGCCACGTGAAATCTTTAAGACATGGTTAGCACGGGAGTTTTAGTGAGTTCTGTTATAGTGAGTTATAGGCGGAAGCTGTCTGGCAGAGCAGTGAACACGTTAGTACGGGCTTTCATGTTGTATGAAACGGATGTGTTTGAGATACCTAGCCCGTATTCCAAGACTCTGAAGCCTAGAATTCAGATATGTTTCTATATATGTAGTATTGATAGTTGCTTAGTTAAAGACAGTATGCGTTGCTAAGAGTAATTAGTTTGTATAGTGTTGGCCGGTTTGGTTCAGTTATGTTGGTTTAGAATTCAGTGAAATAACCGGTGTTTTTGGTATACAGTTATTTACCGAGATGGATGACTAAAGGAATGTAAGGTGTGTATGCTTAAGTCGCTATGAAGGTAGTACGCGGTTGGTTAAGCATAGTCTTTTCCAGTGTATAAAGTAGTGTATAGCAAGAGTGTTAGGCTATAGTCTGTTTCAAGATAGTGACAGAGATGTGGGTGTTATGAAAGTAGTTCGGGTATGAAGCACGTGTGTGTGAATGAACGTGAGTTATTTGTATCAGCCAGGTTACGTAATGTTTCTCATGTCATCCAATATGTTGTGTGTTTAGCAAGCGTTACGTTTGGATCCTTGTTGTTGTTGTTTAGAGTGCTTGTAAAGAGGGAGTGAAGCAATCGGGACCGAGATACCCGAGTCAAAGCGAGAACTGCGCTACGGTACGAGTACGAGGACGTCCGTGATAAAGAGACAGGACGACTCGGAAGCGCGTACAACGAAGGACTTGCACGCCTAGACGTGAGAAGGACCAACGTAACCAGGCAATAACATCAAACAGTTTGGAGACAGTGAGAAACGAATACCTAGCCTGGCAAGGAGATAGTGTGTGATGTGTATGTGATGTGGATGCTGGATGTGGGGAAATGTATATAGTTTGATAATCATTTAAGCGTTTCTTTTCTTTTATATTGTATAAAGTTACTTTAGAAAGGGAGCCCGTGTGTTTGTTTTACCGCATGAATGCGCCCGTCTGAGTCAGTGGCGGTGTATGCGTCTGTTGAGAGTCTGTACGTGCGACTGTGGGCAAGTCTGCGTGCGTTACATCGCACATGCAGCGCAGTTTGTGAATTTTATTGTGCATATTATTGCTTCCCTTGGTACGTGGTCGCTGACTTGAATTTTGAAACTAAAATTGGCAAGGAAAGTGATCGCGCACACTGTGCAGTTGTGCATTTTATTGCGGCCTGTTATTGCTTCCCTTGGTAGGTGCTCATTGCGGGTTGAATTTTTAAAGCTACACTATTCGGAAAACATGCATACACACAAACCCAGGTGTGCACACACGCACGCACTTACAGACGATATGAAAATGTGAAAGAAATTACCTGTGACATCTACTGTCAAGAACTAATCTACTGTAACAGACTTATAACAGTAGGTTACGCGACTGACTTTAGCGCCGCGTTTCAGTATGCGGCATGTCAAATCGCATTCTAAAGTAACCTCTTTACTGCCGAGAACTAATGCAAACGGCACCGCATTATCCTACTGACAGCAAAGACGTTAACCCCTTCCGGGCCACTGTACGAACATTTAGTTTCTGAAATCTGTGCTCTTTCAGCGCGGACCCAAAGACACAACCCTGCAAGAATAGGGGTGACATATTGGTCTTAGGAAGAGACATATATCCTCATGAGCCCCCGCGACTGCGGGGGCTCATGGAGGATCTATGTCTCTTGCAGTCGGGTTGCGTTCAATTTATCTCGGCAGAGAAGGGGTTAAAAAAACCTTTACCTGTACTGCTGCCGGCCCATATGGCGGTCCGCCGAGCGCACTCTGGATACAAGCACCCTCAATATGTTCAGAAAAAACACGAAGTTCACCTGAAAGTATACCAAAACAAAAGTTGATTCGAGTGTGAGCCATTTAGTAAAGCATTTTGTTTTCTACCTCCGAGTTAGGATTTGAAAAACAAGGCCGAGTTGTTGGCATACATGGATACTTTCTTGATCAGTATTTCGTGGTTTACCAGATCAAAGGCTTTACGAAAATCTAGAAACATGACTCCTGTAAGTTTTGAGTCGTTTATGGAAGATAACCAGGTGCCTATCATCCGTATCAGCGCAGTGTGACATGAGTGTTCTGATCTGAAGCCCGACCGGACTGCAATGAATAGATTAATTTTTGGCTTTCCAGGTATATAGACAGATGCTTGTAAATATGCCTTTCTAAGGGCTTGGACAGAACGGCTAGAAGTGTTATGGGCCTGAAAATACTCATTTCACTAAGATCTTCAGCTTTAAGTAGAGGTATAACTTTTGCGTCTTTTAAATGCGTATGGAAAACAATTAAAATTAATACAGAGGTTGTAGATATAAGTGATACTCTCTACAATGTATGGGAGGGATACTTTGAGTATTTTCGCACTAATCTCATCCAGTCCTGATGATTTTTTATTTTCCAAGGATGTAATCAATTTACCAACTTCATGGACCGCTATAGTGGGTATGATGAAAGGTTTTGTGCCGGCAGTTCTCTGCTTGCAGAAATTGACTAAATTGTCCGGGCATACATAGTCATGCAACTTAGTTCCCGGCGGGATTAATGATTCAGCTAGAGAGAGAGAGAGAGACAGAGAGACAGACAGACAGACAGACACAGAGGAGAGAGAGAGAGAGAGAGAGAGAGAGAGAGAGAGAGAGAGAGAGAGAGAGAGAGAGAGAGAGAGAGAGAGAGAGAGAGAGATGAAATGAAATAAAACTTTATTTCTCAAGGATAAATGATTAGGTACATAGACCTGTTTTCAATCATGTCCTTGCGCGCGCACGCACCACACCACACACACACACACACACACACACACACACACACACACATGCACACCACACATCACCAGCACACACACACACACACACACACACACACAATGCCTGGAGAAAAAAGAAAAAGTAGTTAACCCCATCCAAGTCTGCAGGGCAGACCCGGGTGGGGAAAAGTACAAAGTAATAATACATTTACAAGAAAAAAAAGTGTAAACAGAAATCAGTGATTGCATGTATACATATGTGCATCGGGTATTTACAAACAAATTACATGATAAAAAAAATGGTAAAAAGAGAATACACTAATATAGCTGTGGGGGGAAAACAGGCACTTGCAAGAATAGCTTCAACAAGTCTACGCTATGTACGTAATGAAGGTTTACTACACCAACTTCAGAAACGCAAAGCCATAGTCGCGTGAGAAACGAGAAGCCATAGTCACGTGGTTTACTCTTTACAGCATTTCAAGTATTCCTGAGATACTTCACCAGCTTGGGTTTAAATGTTCGAACCGATGGCGCTCTTCTAATATCTGCCGGAACAGAATTTCATAATTTGGCCCCAGAATAGGACAAACATGACTTGTGAATATCCAAGCGGGGCATTGGTACTAGCATATTGTTTCCTGGTGTTCGGCTAGACCTATGGGCAAAACGGAATAAATTTGTGAGACAAGTAGGAGATTCTGTGAGGGTGAGTTTGCGCATGAATACTAGTTTATTATAGATAAAAAGTTTGTGAAGAGGTTAGACAGCTAGCAACTTGAATTTGTCATCTCTACTAATGCTTTCTGTGGGTCTGTCAACAATTAGTTTAATGGCCCTTCTGTGGAGCGAGTTGTCTTTTAAAGTTATCATCACTACTCCCGTCCCAGCTAGTAGAGGCATAATCCAAAATGTGGTTGAATATGAGCACAATAGAAAATTTTCTGGTGGATTCATCAGTGAAAAATATCAGTTTAGAAAGTAGGTATACATTTGTAGATATTGTTTTACAAACATTTGCGATATGATTCTGTCAGCACAGCTTGTCGTCTATGGTGATTCCAAGCACGCGCTGCTCCCTGACTTGCTCAACAGACTGACCATTAAATGCGAGTTTTAATGGAGAGGGGTTCAGCTGGTGTTTTTGTCTAGTGGTAATCAGCACACATTTAGTTTTGGAAGGATTCGGTAAAATGGAGTTATTTTGACACCACTGTGAAACATCATTCAAACTACTCTGAAGAGATCTAATTATGCAATATATATCTGATATCGTCAAGAGTTCCGTCGTCTGCAAAGAGACTGCAGGTTACACTGGGGTCAGATATATGTAGTGGAAAATTGTTGATATAGACAGAAAACAATAATGGACCAAGGATAGATCCTTGTGGTACTCCTTGCGCTATCACCCCCTCACGTGAGTTTGTCCCATTCACATGGACATATTGTGTGCGCGCGTGCAGGTATGACGTAAGGAACGCAAGGGTGCCACCACTTAACTGATAGACAGCAAGCTTCTGAATTAAAGTCTCATGATTAACAAGGTCAAAAGCATTCGAGAGGTTGAAAAAGACAGCCCCAGTCATTTGACCGCTATTCGTCGCTATCTATCAACTAAATGTGTTAGTGCTGTGGGACAAGAGTTCTTTAAACGAAAGCCCGATTGCAGTGAATGAATGAGTTTGTGTTTTTCGAGATAATGCTGCAAATGCCTGTGGATGTGGTTTTCAATGGCTTTTAGACAAAGTTGATAGCAGGGAAATAGGTCTAAACTTGTTTGGGTATGTGAGGTCTTTTGTTTTAGGTAATGGTATCAACTTTGCTGTCTTTAAGCTGGAAGGAAAGTTACCTTGCTGTATGCAAAGGTTGTAAACGTATGTTAACGAATCTATGATATACATCAGAACCAATTTGAGAACAGTGCTGCTAATACCATCATGGCCAGCCGTACGTTTATTTTTTAATGCCGAGATGGATTTTCCCACATCACGAACAGTTAATAATGCAATATGAAATGATGTATCGGGAGTCAACCTTTCATTACAGAACCTTTTCAATTGTTCTGACACCACAGATGGCTGATCGGGAGATGTGAGGTCTGGAGTAGTGTACTGGCGGCAGAAAATAAATGCAGATTAAATATATCAGCTGGGATGTTTGTACACTGAGAGCAGTATTTTTGGACCCGGTGAAAGAAATCAGCGCACGCCAAATAGATATAATATCCTTTTTGCCATTCATAAGTCGGTGAAAGAGGGACCTCTAAGCCTTTTTCACTAGGGACTTTACATGATTTCTTTGTTTTGAAAGGTTGCAAAAACTTTATTTATTTTATATTCATCTCGGATCTGCATGGCACCCTTGATTTCGTTATTCAACCAGACGAGCAGCTGGGGATTTTTGACACGTTTCTCTCTGAATGTTGCATGTCTGTCAAGAACACCAAGAAACAATCTGTACCATTCAGATAAAGCCTCGTTAGGATCACTATGGTGGTAGACCGTACCGAATGACGTATTACTTAAATCGTATAAAAATACATCCCTGCTAAAGTGTTTAAGCGATCTATATCTAATGATTGTGTGCTGATGTATGTGGAAAGAATTATCCGCTTTTAAGGTCCAGCAGCAGCACACGGGGCAATGACCGCTAATTCCTACCTGGGGCACTTCTACTCCATTCACCCTTGACTTACAGGTAATGTATAATATATGGTCAATTAGAGTGGAGAAAGTAGGACTAACACGGGTTGCTGTGCTAACCATTTGTTTTAACCCAAACATTGAGATAGCGCACTCTTAAGCAGGATTACTAAGAAACATATTGCTATTAAAATCACCCAGAATCATCATCTCAGAGCTTGACTTTCTCACTTTATCCATCATAGCGGAAAACTCGTCAAACCATTGAAACGCTGATGCTGGGTTTCAATACGGGGCTGGATTTGTTTGACCTCAACTCAACCCAAACACATTCAACCGTCTGTGACGCCAGGTCTTTACGCCTGAGGGTAATACCGTTGACCGAACTGTGAATGTATACTGCAATACCCGTCTGACCCGGGTAATCGGCATCGCGGCGTAAGACAGTAAAGTCCTGGATAGAAACGGCCTCATCACTGATATTAGAGTTGAGGCGCGATTCTGTGACACCGAACAGCTGCAGATGAAAGGGCTTGGGTTGAGTTAGAAGCACACAAAGTTCGGGAATTTTGTTGGCTAAATGATACACATTTAAGTGCCCAATGTGTAGCTGGCGATCATATGCCATGAACGTGAGAGAAAAAATCTGGTTGCACACACAAATGTAAATTGAAAAAGTCTTCTTTGAGCATAGATTATACACGAGGAATATTCAAATCAATCAAGTACACTTGTCGGCGAAAGCTAAAAGAAATAAGTGAAAAGTTTGATGAAGAAGAGTTCACGGATGGGCCTACCGAACTGCGACCAGTAAATAAAACACAGCGGTCACTTAGCGGGACAAATCCGCTCCTTACACTCATTTTTTAGTCACAGTCACGGCTGAACTGACAATCCCGCTGCAGGTAAGTCAATCAGCACTATTTAGATACAGGCACATCGAAGACGATACATTCTGCAAATAGTTTCCCGGGGATAACCTGATTATATTCAGCCGCTGACAACAACAGGCTACTACCAAGCGGGGCATCAGCATGACAGGTTTCCCGTAGTGTGACCTTCGAACTGCCCACTAGTCATCACTGAGAGCAGACGTGCCCAGCACAGCACGGACACCGAGATGTATGATGTACACTAACACCGCAATCCCGAAAATAACTGCTGTAAAAAGCCAGCAGCCAATGACACAACAGGCCTAAATAAATCAGTCCTACACCAACGTACAGAATACAGCAAAATGAACTTGAAAGTAAAAGTTCTATCATTTGTAGAGGAAATAGAACTGTTGTCGATGATCTGCTAAAGCTAATTACATCTGGCCGCATTCTGTTGTCGAGCCCAATAGTCAATGTTACCCCATGGCATGAAAAAGGGGTGGCCAGCATGACCGTGTATAATTTTTTATAGTGCTGGGAATATCTGGTTCGTGCCATGTCTGGATTGTTAACGGTGTGCGGAGTGTAGCCAGTCTGTGGCTGAAAGTACGTACACTGCACGGCTGAAGTCTGGAAAGGCGCGGCTGGCACGAAAGACTGGTTTCCAGCTCCACTATGTGTGTCCCTTGCAGTGAAGGCGCAAGTTGCCTGAGTGCTCGTTTCTAAGGCTGCCGGCCGCTCTTGCCCGGCAACCACACTAGAGCAGAGCTGTTTGTTCTCCGTTCTGTCTGGACACAGACTGCGAATCGAGAGAGAGAACCAGAGTGGTTTCAGTACTCATTGTCACTATCCCCAGCTCTGTAGGGCTGGGAAAGCAGGCGGCCGCCCGCTTGATGTGTAGGGCGAGACTGATGACGCCCTGCATGCTGGGGTGTTTGCGGTCCTGCTTCCTGTACAGAGCCTTGCGGGGAGCGCGCGGATGGTGCAGTGAAGAAGATAACCTTGTTGTCGATGTAGGTAATCCCCACTTCACTGCACACTCGCTGGAGGCTGGCGTTGGACCGTTGGATCAGGTCATTGTAAGGGACGTCACCTTTGGGGAGGATGATGCCTGAGGCCAGTATGTAGGCATGTGGAAAGATGCACCTGGTGGGCTGTCTGCAGGCCTGACACAGACATCACTTGCACCTTGTCGTTGGGGGCGGTAGACATCTTGTCCTCGCGGATGTACCTGAGGACGGAGTCGCCGAGTATCAAGGTGGTGGTGTCAGTTCGCAGGCGTGTTGCATCACCACCTCAGCGAGGTCATTAGTCGCGCCGCCATGCCCACGTGCATTGCCTTGTCCGCTAGCTGTGTGGACGCTGGCACTGTCCCGACTCGCGCCGCCTCTCCCCCGCGCGTTGACCTGTCCGCTGGCTGTGTGGATGCTGGTACTGTCCGTGGCGGAGACGAGGACGGGGATGGGGGCGGCGCCGGAAGGAGAGTTGTGACCTTGGGGGTCACGCGGGTTAACACCGTCCTGCTTGCTGTTACGGGCAGCGGCTTGTGATGGCTTGTCAACGGTAGTTTTGACGGTCTGAGACCAGGATCCAGGCAAAATGTGTCTCAAGTCTAGACATGATCATAAATCTGATGCAATCTAAAATTGTGATGCAGCAGGTCAGACCAGGATCTAGGCAAAATGTGTCTCAAGTCTAGACATGATCATAACTCTGATGCAATCTACCTTCAGATCTCAGAAACAAAACGTTCGTACATTGAAAAAAGGAAAAGGAAAGGAAAGATAATCTCGAGTTCTTATAACTTTGTCTTAATACTCAGTCAGACTAATATAACACAATGTTCATAAATCCATTTTAACGACTTCTAACCTGAATAAAAGAATCTTTGCTACTTAGGCAAAGGATCAGCCCTGGTGCACCCAGACCAACTTTGCACTTTTTGGGCTGCCGAGTGGCCCTAATACTGCCGGCCCTATAATTTCTTAACCCCCTTCATATTATCTTTTTTCTCAGTATCTTAAACATTCATCTAACTACGTCCCTTACCAAATTCATAATCTATTTTAACGACTACTTACCTAAACAAAAAATCCTTGGTACTTTGGCAATGGCCCTGGTGCACCCAGAACAGCCCTGCACTCTGTTGTTTGTTTGTTTGTTTTGTTCTGTTGTTTTAACATCTATTTAACTATGTCTCTTACCAAATTCTCTCTGTACATACAGGTCACTTTTAACCTTGCTGTAACTTGTGTGTGTGTGTGTGTGTGTGTGTGTATGTATGTATATATATATATATATATGTATATATATATATATTATATATATATATATATATATATATATATATATATATATATATATATATATATATATATATATATATATATATATATATGTATGTATATTGTTTACTTTTAACAAAGGCGTCGCCCAAAGCCAAAAAATGCACTCAATCAGAGTAGCTCCAAGGGACATAATTTTTCCATAAATTCTGAGAATGCTGTGCTAATGCCATGGAAATCCAGGCTGGTAAGCTTGCATTGTGTCATCAGGACATCAGCTGTCCTTTTGTGACTGCATCGCTTATTAGATCTTTTTAGCCTTCCACTGAACACCTACTACATAAGGTAATAGGGACTACCCCCAGGCCCCGCCACCCGCTGGAGAATATCCAGTTTTCCCCCCGAGGGGGGGGGGGGGATGCTAGAAAATATTCCCAAACAGATTTTGGACCTGCTGAGTAGATTTAAAGTTTTTGCCGCCTACGACCGGTTTCGACCCAAGGTGGGTCTCATCAGGTAGGCATACGGCGTAACCTGAAATTGCAAACACAACGCATGTACCAGATGCCGCCTCCAGAATTTGACTGGTAGCAACCACTAGTCCAGCGTGGATTGCATCCCTAAAGCTTTATGGGGTGTTGCAGTGGAAGAAGACTGACTAATTTTGAAAGGGCAACACCTAGGCAATTTCATATCATCACAAGCGTCCCAGTAGCCCTTTTGTTGACAGAAATTTCTTAATAGGGACGGCACGCGCCGCCTCCCATCTGGTTTCACTGAATGCCGGGCCGGAGAGGGGTGGGTTGGGGGTTGGGCGGCCGTAGGTCAACACTGACCTGTACTGAAACACAACCAGAGCAGGGCAAATGCACTGACCCAGATCTTTAGTTCACGGCTGCAAAGTCTGGTAACTACTGACTCTGAGACATTCGTCTCCCAAGCGTAAAACTCAGCCTTTTCACGTCGGTAATGCCGACTACTGGCTCCATTGCTAACGACGCAGTCGGCCATCTTTGTTTTTAACTCTCGTCAAATGCTTTTCTTTTTATAACGTTTCTTGTGGGGTTTTTTTTATCTATCGCCTATTTCATTCAAAATGTGATTTTGCAAAATAAACAAAAAGTGATAAAATTTCATTTAAAAATGGACAGCAATTAATGAAATAGTTTTTGTTTTGAGTGTATTTTGGGCTGATGCTGCTTAGTTTCGGAGGGCACTGACGTGGAAATTAGCAAAGTCGTCTCTGGTACACTCTAACTAGGGAACAGAACTAAATGGAATGTGCAGGGAGAATTTAATCACTGAAGATTTTGGAGTCCGGGAAGACTCATATAACCCACCAACACGCACGCTGCAGTTCTGTACAGTTTCCCATCCTGCCCACCCCCCCCCCCCCTCTTTGCCTGAGAAGAAATAGATTCACATTAGCCCCTACCAGTCACAGGGGCTCGTGAGATCCTGTCCTGTATGCCAAACGTAATCCACCCCAGATGTTCCTATGAATGTGGACGCGGTCAGTGTCCAGTAGTGATAGCCACACAGCCCCACATGTGGCCCTCATTGCTGGAAACCGATCTGCATCGGATGTTTATACTAACAGAGTGAACTGAGGGACTAAAAGCCCTAAGCATGAAATAGAAGGATAGGTGATTTTAATTGTAGCACAGTCTATCCCCTCTTTATTCCATTGGACTGAATGTGTGTGTGTTTGTGTGTGTGTGTTTGTGTGTGTGTGTGTGTGTGTGTGTGTGTGTGTGTGTGTGTGTGTGTGTGTGTGTGTGTGTGTGTGTAACCAAGCCGTAATTTTCACACACGAACAATAAATTAAATTAGCTGCTTTATTGATTTATCCCAATAGGTGAGGTAGCAGGGATAATATGGGCAACCTAGAAACGTGTACAACACATGCGGACCACTCTTTATTCTAGTCACACTGTGACCTGTGAACACGGCATCCATGCTTGCGCGTAACAGCTCTTCCCCTCCCCGGGCGTTATAAGTTTGAGCATGTGTTCAGTCTTATGCTAAAACCTGACTTTGTCCGCTCTGAGAAGAACTGCGCAGTTCGTTTGCGGCAGCAGGTTCTCAGTAGCCTTTGTAAATGCAGGGGCAAATGTACATATATGCTAGGACTAGAAGCGGTATATTGGCCTGTCTCCTGCACGGTTTCAGTTTCAGCAAGCATACTGGCCTGCAATACCAGCTTGGTGAAAATACATAGATTGTAATGAGTCTGTGCAAGTTTTGAAAACCTTCGGTGGTAAACCTCTCTCGTGATTTATACTATAGTGCTCCTCAGTTCCCGCATCAGAGTAGGGTTTGTCTAACGTGTAAACCCCGAGGCGGCCGGCGAATTTTCGCAAACGAATGCGGGCGCTTTTGTGTACGTTAGAAGCCTAGTGCCTGGCTTTAGGTTTTAAATAAATGGCCAAACAAACGCATACTTTGATTGTGCAGTATCAATCTAACGCTCGTAGCACGTGAGGTCAACACAATACACTCAAACAAAAGTAATTTATCAATAGCTGACCATTTAAAGCATTCTAAATAAAACATTTGATTTTAAACACTTCGAAACATTGCTACAAGTTTCCTGGCAATATAGGAATAGATTATCAATTTCCACAGTATCACATAAAAAAAGAAAAACAACCGAAGAGAGTAAAACCAAGATGTCGGACCGCGTCGTTAGCAATGGAATCAGCGATCGCTTTACCGACTTGAAAAGCTGAGAATTTTTACAAAGGAAGGCCTCAGAGTAAAAATAGACTGTACAGAGACCTCGGGAAAGGGTTGGGAATTTGTTTACAGTACACATAAACACGCCGGCACGACCAGGGAGCGATAAAGCGGCAGCGGCGAGCTGTTAAAGCGGCCGAGGCGTTGACAGTTTCTGTCGTTATGTTGGGGTAAGAGGCAGTCTGGCACCAGATTCTAGCGAGGCCTTGTTTCGGCATGCTAAACATCTGGGTCACGGACATTTGACACTGCTCTGGGTGTATCAATTTACAGGTCAGTGTTGGCCGGACAGGTCGTAGACCCACCCACCCCCACCGCCCCCCCTCCCACCCCCACCCCTGCCCGGCATTTAGTGAAACCAGATGGGAGGCGGCGCGTGCCGTCCCTATTAAAATGTTGTCTGTCAACAAAAGGGCTACTGGGACGCTATATAGGAGCTTGTGATGATATGTTGTGGTACAATTATTGTTTACTTTTAACAAAGGCGTCGCCCAAAGCCAAAAAATGCACTCAATCAGAGTAGCTCCAAGGGACATAATTTTTCAATAAATTCTGAGAATGCTGTGCTAATGCCATGGAAATCCAGGCTGGTAAGCTTGCATTGTGTCATCAGGACATCAGCTGTCCTTTTGTGACTGCATCGCTTATTAGATCTTTTTAGCCTTCCACTGAACACCTACTACATAAAGTAATAGGGACTACCCCCAGGCGCCCCGCCACCCGCTGGAGAATATCCAGTTTTCCCCCCGAGGGGGATGCTAGAAAATATTTCCATATTATGTAGTAGGTGTTCAGTGGAAGGCTAAAAAGATCTAATAAGCGATGCAGTCACAAAAGGACAGCTGATGTCCTGATGACACTATGCAAGCTTACCAGCCTGGATTTCCATGGCATTAGCACAGCATTCTCAGAATTTATTGAAAAATTATATATATATATATATATATATATAGATATATATATAGATAGATATATAGATATAGATATAGATATAGATATATATAGAGATATATAGAATATATATATAGATATATAGATATATAGATATAGAGAGAGAGAGAGAGAGAGAGAGAGAGAGAGAGAGAGAGAGAGGTCCTTTTACTCTGTTTTAAAATAAAGTTATTATAATAATATACTGTAAACATAATATACATAATATATCTTATCCATTTATTAACAAATTAAAAGGATCGTGGAGTTTTGGTGTTGGGTCGGCCTTGGTGCACCCAGACCAACCTAGCATGGCCAGATTGCCGCACGGCTTTGTCCTTGACTGCCCTCTACAACCTATTCGACCCCCTCCCCCCCCACCCACCCACTTCCTTCCCCCCCCCCCCTCCCCGCCTCTCCATAGTTCATGACAAATAAGCTAGTCCCCTGTACACTCTAGTGTCCCAGGGACAGTAGACCGGACTTAGTAGTAGACTGTCTGAGGTCCACTGGGGCCGTTGTTTGTACGGGGATTTGCTGACGTGACCCTGACAGTAATCCTCTGGCAGTCAGTACTTGCGGCCTGCGGCGCGACTGGTGGTTGGGGTGGGGGTAGGGTTGGTAAGATGGCGGATGGCGTGAGAGGAGGGAGTGGGTGGTACAACAGGCTATATGTTCATCTTTTTGTGCATCTCTGCCCAGAGAGAGAGAGAGAGAGAGAGAGAGAGAGAGGGAGAGGGAGAGGGGGAAGGGGAGGGGGAGGGGGAGGGGGAGGGGGGGGGGAGGGAGGGAGAGAGAGAGAGAGAGAGAGAGAGAGAGAGAGAGAGAGAGAGAGAGAGAGAGAGAGGATGATGATGATGATGATGATGATGATAATGATGAAACGTTTTTATTCAGGATAAAAAGTTTTAGCGGCATAGCAATGCCTATCTTCGAAACTGACCTGCTACTCTACACATATAAAAATACAGCAGACGATAGAGAGAGAGAATGAATGGATGAATGAATGAATGAATGAATGAATGAATGAATGAATGAATGAATGAATGAATGAATGAATGAATGAAACTTTATTTTCCAAGGATGAAAGAATAGGTGCGCAGATCTGTTTTCATTCTTGTCCTTGCTACACACTACAAAACAAAATAACGTACACACACACACACACGCGCGCCGGTGTGCAATTGCCGCGTGCACAGGTTTGTGCCAGATTAGCTTGTAGCCTACAGGCGCCAAGCCAAGCCTGCACAACCCTCCACACACACACACACACACACACACACGCACTGACACACACATACACACACATCAGTATATCATGTACACATACATTCTATCACTTAAAACTATACTACAGCAAATATAAAAAGTATAAAGGATTTTGTACATAAAACCGCTATTGTTCTCATCATAATAATCAACACGGCGGCTCACTCCAACAAACATAAACAGGCATACACACACACACACACACACACACACACACACACACACACACACACACACACACGCACGCACACACACACTCGCACACACACACACACGCGCGCGCGCGCGCGTGCGCAAGCACGTAGGAATGCGCGCGTGGCGTGCACACACATACACTTGCACACACTGACACAGATAAACACACACCCGCACACACACGCGATAACGGCCTCCCCGCGCCACTAAAACTAAAGAGAGAGAGAGAGAGAGAGAGAGAGAGAGAGAGAGAGAGAGAGAGAGAGAGAGAGAGAGAGAGAGAGAGAGAGAGAGAGAGAGAGAGAGAGAGAGAGAGAGAATCAATGAATGAATCAATGAAACTTTATTTTACAACGGTTTAGGCATTGACATCGTCATCGACACAGCCATTTTACAAACCTGCCGTTGCTAACAACTACAAGACTAACTACAAATATACATACATATAAGTAAACATAATACTTGCAAAGAGATGACAACACTGTTCACATAGACAGACATACTCATAGACTCACAGACACCCCCCACCCCACCCACTCCCTTCACACACAGACAGAGCTAAGTAGTCCAAATGATAAATGAAAAGGATAACAGACTTAATTGGGAATAAATTGGACCCAGCATAAAAAGAAACATATAATACAAGTGGTTAAGGCATCCCTAAGAGTGATCCACAAAATATTTGCAGAGACCCTTTTTAAAACAAGCTAGCGAGGAGGCGGATTTTACATGGTCGGGAAGGGCATTCCAGATAAGTGCCCCAGAAGGATAAGCTAGTTTTATATAGATCGATCCTTGGTTTTGGGACTATGAAAAACTTTCTGATGTTTCCAAGCTTGGACTCAGACTTACGGAACAAAGTGGAGATGTACTCAGGTGTTTTGCGTTCCCACACTTTGAACATAAAGATTGCTTTGTTATATTTAAAATGACCTTGAAGTGGCAGGAGACCTGCTTTTGAGAGCTTTTCTTCAGTGCTTAGGTGTGGATCAGGGCAGATTATTTTGGCCGCTCGTCTGTGTAGGGAATTGAGTATCTTTAAATGGACCTCACTACACCCATCCCATACCGATGACGCGTAATCGATATAAGAACGTATGTGAGCTTTATAAAATAGTTTACGGGTATCTGAATCAGTATAATATTTCAGTTTTGATAACATAAAGAGATTTTTGGCTACTATTTTGCATAAGGCGTCTGTATGAGATTGCCATTTTAGCTGACTGTTGATTGTAATCCCCAGTACTCGATGTTCATTTACCTGTTCTACCTGACTACCTTTAAGTGAAAGGTTAAGTAATAGAGGCATTATCTGCTGTTTTTGGCGCGTGGCGACTACCATCGATTTCGTTTTGGCTGGATGAACAACCATAGTATTGTTTATACACCAAGCTGATACTTCATGAAGACTTTGTTGTAGGTTGTCGGAAATTACCTGTATATCTTTACTAGTAGTATGAACTGAGGTGTCGTCAGCAAAAAGGTCGCATTGCACATCTTGGCAAGTAATATGTTGAGGCAAATCATTGATAAATAATCAAAACAGTAGAGGGCCCAGTACAGACTTTTGGGGCACACCGAAGCTTACATTTTCGAGAGAGGAGTATGAGCCATGAACAAGAACCTTTTGTTTTCTTTTAGTAAGGTAAGATGTGAAAAAAGCAACTGCGTCTCCGTTATTGAGGTATGTGTGAAGCTTAGCAGTCAGAATAGTATGGTTAATCAGACCAAAAGCATTTTTAAAATCCAGATAGACTACTCCTGTTAACTGTGACTTATTCATACCCTTGAGCCATGTGTCAACAAGGCGTGTAAGTGCTGTGTGGCATGAATGCTGCGGACGAAATCCGGATTGGAAAGGGTGGAGGAGCTTACGGTTTTCTAGGTAAGCAAGCAGGTGTTTATGAACGTGCCTTTCCAGTGGTTTGGACAAAACAGATAATAAAGAAATAGGCCGATAATTATTAGGGTCAGAACGATATTTTGTTTTTGGAAATGGAATTACTTTGGCATATTTAAGTTCGTTAGGAAAATTGTTATGAGAGAGAGAGAGAGAGAGAGAGAGAGAGAGAGAGAGAGAGAGAGAGAGAGAGAGAGAGAGAGAGAGAGAGAGAGAGAGAGAGAGAGAGAGAGAGAGAGAGAGAGAGCAATACCCTCCACTCATGCAAAGATACTATAATACTCCTGCTTCAGCCTCTTAAAAGAAATCACTTGTCATTAAGGACCATCATTTAGGTGACTAGCCAAGTAAATGATATCAGTTGTTCAATGACAGGTGACACTATTTTCCTTCTTGGCGTATATTGAGAGAGTGCCTGTCAGAAATACCTTTTTCTTGCGAATAATGTGGCTGCTCAATCAATACGAATGTTACCGTATCTCGAAATGAAATTGAAAATGTCTGAACACGTGCGCACTCACTATAACTGTCGCCATCATTGGCCCGTTGAGAATCCAGATCAGCTCCGGCTTTTTAGGAGTGGTCCAGCAACTGCAAACAACGAGAAATGTTGTATAAAAAATGTCCCTACATGGCACACCACTATGTGATGGCTTGATGTGACCAGTCGTATACCCTTATGACATTTCACAAATCAGTCACGTTTTGTGTTTGCTGTCAGGTGTATTTCGGGCATATTTAAGCCTTTATTGGTTAAGGGCTGCCTTCATCAGCGAGCTGACTCTTTTATTTTTGCGCAGTAAGCCTTTGTTGTTAGGTCGGTTGTTCAAGCTGACTGTACTCTCGCTGCCCATGCGGCTACTGAATTGAAATAGGTACTGGAGAGCACAAGAAAATTTCGTCAAAGGGGCTCAACCACTGCTATTGTATGAGCTAGTGGAGCGTAGAGTGGCTACTTTACTTAACCCATTTAACCTCATGGCCGGAGGTGTAACCTAACGACTATGTATCAGTTGCAGGAGATGATCGACGATGATATAATAATAATAATAATAATAATAATTACGGTATTTATTATGCGCTTATCTTATAATAATTATAACTCTAAGCGCGCACTCACGACTCGCGCACGCATGCGCACGCTTTAGACAACGACTCGCGAACCACAAATAGTGAAATACATTACGACAGTCAGCTTGGGGTGGGGAGTGTGGTGGTATAGTGCTAGGACTGTTGAAAGAGGTGAGTTTTGGACTGGAAGGAGGAGAGAGAGTGTTTCTGACGGAGAGAGAGTGGGAGAGTGTTCCAGGTGGATGGACCGTATACTGAGAAGGAGCGGGGGGCCGAAAGTGCTGAGTTTGGTGCGGGGGATGTGGAGGCGGAGAGGGTCGGAGGCGGAGCGGAGGGAGCGGGGAGGAGTGTAAGGGGTGAAGTAAGTTTGAGAGATAGGCAGGAGCGCAATTGTTCAGAGATTTGTAGTAGAGAGACAGAATCTTGTATTGGATGCGTTGGGGGATGGGAAGCCAGTGAAGGAGTTTGAGCAGGGGAGTGATGTGGTCGGATTTTTTTCTTTCTGAGGACGAGGCGGGCAGCATTGTTCTGGACGCGCTGGAGAGTGATAATTATTTCAAGGGTTGTGCCAGATTCGCTTGTCGCCATCAGGCGTCAAGCGAATCAGACACAACCCTTGAATTGTCATGGTCGATCCATCGTCTGGTGTATTGCGTCGGGGTTAAATGCCGAGACATTGTGAATTAAGGTACATATTTTGTGTTCTGGTCCGTCACAGACCAAAGCACATTCTGAAGTTTGACATTTTCTGCGAGAGGTTTTAAAGTCTGCAATACTCTTTAACACAATCAAAATGTCTGCATCCGGATACGCGGATTCAAGCCGCGTATCCGGACTTGATGCGGCACGTCTTAAATGAGTTAACAACAACAACAACAACAACAACAAATCCCCATGAACCACAAACGATAGCAAAAGCTGCATAAGTCTCGTTTACAACTCAGAATGAAATCTGACCTTACACTGACACTTACTGGTCGTTATCTGCTGTAGACTTGGCGATGACCCAGGGTATGAAGAACAGCAGCGGTGACACTGAAAACAACGAGACGGTTAAAAGACATTAATGGACCATTAAGAGCTTGCAAGTCAACGATAGAAATACTGAATGCAGATTGCTCCTGATGTCAAAGATGCACACCCGGCTTTAACTCATTCAAGACGTGTAGCATCTTGATACTCGGCTGAAGCCGCGTATCAGGTTGCTTCACGTCTTGAATGAGTTAAACCCCTTCACTGCTGTTTGACACGTATATTGTGTTTCTGCAGTCTTTGTTATTTCAACGCCAGCCCCAGCCGTTCCAGGAACATGTATTGAAAGTGGTGTCAGAAGAGGCATAGATGAGGATCTACATCTTGTGGAGTTGGACAGTGTTCACTTTTTCACGGCAGTCAAGGAGTTTAGTTTTGAAAATTTTTAATCTGCAGTGACGTCTTCTTGCTTCTGGTAACAACTATATAGTTCCGTAATAATGTTTTTCCTAGCATGTGGTCAGTAAAGTGCTTTACTCACGCCATCCGAGGAAGACGTAAAACTTGACACCGCGCCGCTCCGTGGACAATGTGCTGTAGATCAGCATGTGCAGGTACAACCCTTCCATGAAGATCCACATCTGACTCACGCAGATCGAGTACACGAACACCGACATGAACAGCCGACACTCCCAGTGCTGCAACAATAAATACAATTATACACACGGCGAAGTCAAAATTTTGACATCAGGGTTTCGTATGACAAGAAAACTAACTAGAGAAGTAGAAAAAAAAAAACACCTTAACCCATTAGATCCTAAGTTTGATTTTTTTCAGATTAGTAAGTTTACCTATGAAGGCGAGATTTTAGTTCCGACGATAGGCTGACGATAATACTTTAAGGGTGGTGCCAGGGCAGCTTGGCGCCCTTGGGCGCCAAGCTGTTCTGGCACCACCCTTGCACTTTCATGGTCAAATTTATCTTATATGATATGGTATTAGGATGTAAAGTGTTAAAAGTTTTCAACATCTCTTCTTAGGTTTGTTTCATACACACAGTGACACATAATTTTTACTAACAGCTGAACTTCCTATAATTTTGCGATTTTAAACCTTACGGTTAACGACCGTAAGGCCCATAATCTCAGACCAGCGCAGAAGTCCAAGAAAGATACGTTTAACCCCTTCACAGCCAAGACAATTTGAACACCGACCATGTGCAGGAGGTATAGAGCGGGGGGCCTCGTGAGGATCTATATTGCTATGCCTCTTGCTGACGCCACTTTGAATCCGTGTTCCTGGGAAGGCGGGGGCTCTGTGGCGTTGAATTTACAAAGCGCAAACACAGTCTGTGTCAAATGGCCATGAAGGGGTTACATACAGTATGAAATACATTTTTAACGTCACAAAAATCAAGTTGCATTGGCTTTCGGATGCAAATCCATGCACGCTAAAATTCTCGTTATTATTCAAGAGTTTATGCACCATCCCCCCCCCCCAAAAAAAAAAAAAAAAAAAAAAAAAAAGGTAGAGCTAGTATTGTAACGATGTTGATACCGATTATGATGATGAAACTGCTGATGCTCATGACTTGTATGACGATGATGACATCGATGACGACGATAAAGAAACCAAAGAACGATGATAACGACGATCAATGCGTACCGTTCCATTCTCGACAAATTTCAGTCGACCATCAGAAACCCTTTGGACGTCTTTCTCAAAACCCAGATGCTGGACAAACAACGCCTCCTTGGCGAATGACAATGCCGCCCTCAGGATGAAGGCCAGAAACAGGTTCACATGCAGTGTGTTGCTCTTGGACTTCAACCGTCTGGTGAGGAAAAAGACACGTGTACTGGTCTGTAATTTTTTAGCTTACGGCTTGCAGCCGTGAGGTCCAAAATAGGAGACCTGCGCTCATGCAGCATTTTACTTTTAGTGACTTTGAATGACAACGCTATTCAAACTAGTCAGTAGACAGTTCCCATGCAGCGTGTTGCTCTTCGACCTTCTCTTTTTATCGTCAGTGAAAAAAAAAATTCTTGAAGGTCTACTTGTGCTTTAAAGAGGGAGGTAAATGTTACGGGGTCAAATGATATAGGACGTGTCCAGAACAAGCGAACACGATCCATCTGCAAGAATAATAATAATAATAATAATAATAATAATAATAATAATAATAATAATAATAATAATAATAATAATAATAATACCGTTATTATATAGGCGCTTTTTCTCAATTTTGTGCGAATCGACTCAAAGCGGCACGAACTGAAACCCAACACACACACTCACGTAACAGACACGGATTTACGCCATTTAAGACAAACACAGTACAAGACAGACGCTGGACAAAATGCCAGTTCAGCTACTGAAGTTAGAGAGATATTTTATCGCTTGTATTTGAAATTTGTAAAGTGGCCTGAAAGTGAAACCGGTACCAAAGTGTGTGGGGGGTGGGGGGGGGGGGTGGGGGGTGGGGGGGGGGGTGGGGGGGGGGAAGAACCGGAGTACCCGGAGAAAGAACCCCCGACGGTCCGCCCGACACTTACCAGAGGAGAAAAGTCCGACGCCGGAACCCGGTATCGAACATCGCACCTTTGGCATTGGTGGCAGGCGCCTTAACCACTGCGCCACGGACCGCCCCGACTGCGGGGGCTCATGAGGATCTATGACTCTTGCTGAGACCAATTTGTGTCCATGTTTCTTTGACGGTGACTGTTTTGGCTTTTGGTCGTTGTTTCAGAAACAAAAATGTACGTACAGTGGCAGGGGAGCGGTTAATCAGTACTGCTGTTAGCCAATCAGTCGCTAACATTTTTCTCCAGTGAGAAATATAAGTCGACATTGCCAGTGATAAAGTCAGGGCCACACGCGTTGTCGGTGGAATCCTGGAGCGGCATAATATTCTAAACTTCCAATTTACAATTTTCTATCTCAAAGGGAAGGCAGTTGTCGAACTGACCCATTAGCGCATTTTACTCCAGGACCGATAACCCCCAAATGTTGAAGTTGCCGTCTGAAGGACTGTATGACAATTTCAGAGACAGATCGAGCAAGACTGACAGTTCAAGGGTGGTGCCAGAATAGTTTGGCGCCTATGGGCGCCAAGCTATTCTGGCACCACCCTTGAACTATCATGCTCGATCCATGTCTTGCTGTGGTGTGTCGGGGCTGAATGAGTAGGTCATTTTTGAATGTTTTTCTCAGACTGTGCGCAGCGTGCATGCAACAGCAACAAACGGCACGTGGCAGGCAATGTTTGCTTTTGGAATACGTGGGCATTTTGTAGTACCTTCTGAAACTCTAGTCCTGCCAAACAGACTATATATTGCATTTTACAATTGCATTTTGAAACCATTAACACCATTATGCGCTGTTTGGCAGTATCAGAAGCTGACCCAAAGGTCATGCAAGTGCACACAAACAAACATTAGCAAATGTTGAGTTGCTCGTAAACAACACAAACTCATTTGTGTTTATTTTCCTCTGTTCAGCCAGTATGCTGGAGGTCAAAAATGTTATTTTGCATTGTGATGTTAAAAAGTTTGAAAAGAAGCCAAATAATTTGAGCATCGGGCATCTGAAAGCCACAACAAGCTGACATTAATTGTTCTCATTTTAGTTTTCAGATAATCATGTAAACAACACCCACGTCACACGCACACACACACACACGAGCATACACACGCACACACAGACACACGCACACACACACGCACATACACATACATACACACACACACACACACACACATACACACGCACACATGCACGCACACACACAAGACTATCAAATTGAATTTTGATCGGCCCCAGTTATTAAAAGGTGCTCGGGCCGCCGCCAGCCGCAGCTGCGCGCGGGGCCACCTGCTGCTGCCGTCGGCCCGAGGACCTTCTGCTTCAACCTTTTCATCATGATACACCCATTGCTTCAAATAAATTTTTCCATGATAGTTCAAGGGCGGTGCCAGAATAGCTATTCTGGCACCACCCTTGAACTGAAAAATGGTTGATCTATCACCTAATGTAATGTAGCCTTTACAGCAGAATAAGTACGTTTTATCAAATCAGCTTTAGGAAGTAATGGGTTAAGTGCGATGGAACCTACAGTTTCAGGCCAACTGAACTTGATATAAACTAGCGCGTGGCGGGGGCACAGGGTAAAAATCCCACGTCTAGCTGATAACCGCATTTAAAACTGTCCAAACCCGGCTCAGATACATCAGAGACCTGGAAAACAGACGCCGTCAAGAGTGGTTGTGGAAAAATCTAGAAGATCTTGATAGGAATGTTTAAATGCTAGCGGGCCGGGTTCACATCCACTGAACGTGAACCACCCTCAAAACTTGTCAGAAAATGAACGGCACAGAGATACATGTATGGAAAGACAGCAAGAGATGCAATCTTTATTAGACCCCCGTAGTCTCCCGGGAGCTCTCTAAAGTCTATGCCTATGCAACATAAGCAGTTTTCGCTTTACGTGTTACAGCACTTGGAAGAGTGTTTGTTCGCGTACAAACACTTGTTCTAAGTCGTGTTCGCCCGGAAAGTACATGCACTGACAAGCACAAGAAGTGCGACATTTTCGGAACCATCGGAAACACAGAAGTGTTTCCGATGGTTCCGAAAATTTCGCACTTCTTTTGCCCGTCAGTATGATAATAGTAGTATATAACAATAGTATATAATAACAGTATATAGTAATAGTATAATAATAGTATATAAGCGTACAATGCAATATGTAATGCAACCGTGCCGTGCCCGTTACTGGCGGGTCTTGCTTCGGGAAGTATTTGACAATAGATGAAATCCGCAATTGGTGTGCTGGTCTGTGATTTTGGACCTTACGGCCATGGGCCGTAAGGTCCAAAATCACAGATCAGCACACACTTTTAGACAAGACCACGAAGAATGCAAAGCGCATCGTTTGGTCCGACGACAGATCCGACATAACAGTTTACCTGCAGCAACACATGATGAAAACGGCGATGATAAGCGAGGCCAGCGACACCCCATACCCCACAGTGTACAGCAGCTTCAGAGAGTCGGCATGCGCCTGCACATAAAGACCATTCTCTACCGTTTCCTTTGGAACATTAACACGCTGTTGTTGTTGTTCAGTGTTGTTACTGAAGTAGTATTAGTTGTTGTTGTTTTGTTGCTGTGCTTCTTTTCCTATTGTTGTTATTATTTTGTTAGTGTGGTTGTTCTGACTTTTGTGACTGTTGTTACTTTTGCTACTGTTGTTACTATTGTTGTTGCTATTATTTTGCTATTGTACTTATTGTGACTGATGTGCCTGTTGATACTGTAATTATTATTTTGCTATTGTTGTTGTGACTGTTGTTCCAGTTGCTATTGTTGTTATTATTTTGTAAACCTTATGTCGTATCTCAACACGTACTTTTCAGGCGCCTGTGGTATAACATAAACGTCAATACAAATCAACTTACTGCAAATTCTGATATGTCTTTCATTTGGGGTTTTAGCGCATTTCCTGTGCAGGCGCTGTAGTTTGTCCATGTTTTGTTCAGATCAGGGTTTCGGAACCAAGTTCCGTTTTCAGTGCATATTCTGGTCGCATTCCCTGAAGAGAAAAAAAGCAAAATTATAACAGAATATATGATACAGTCATACCAACAATACAATGAAATACAGAACCAAAAAGTATGCAGAATACCGTCTCACGGGAAAGACAAAGACTAGCGGTAAATGCACATTATCCGTATTGCTTATTCATATATTTTCTTCATAGGACGCTTAACACATTTAGTCCCAACGCCTTAAACCAGGAGATGGTTTGACCATGATAATTCAAGGGTAGTGCCAGATGAGCTTGGCGCCTTTTAGGCGCCAAGCTCAACTGGCACTACCCTTAAATTATCATGGTCAAACTGTCTCCTGTACACGGCACATGGTCGTTTGGTAACACCTCCAAAATTTGTGAAATATGGCGCTTTTTTTGTCGAGGGAATTCCACCATTTGGTAGCTTGTTTCCTTCGCTCCGATAGCTACGCTGCGATTCGCAAATCCACGCTTAGCTAAAATAAAATGAAGTAAACGGGGAATTTGACCTTGCATGATGACCCAAAGGTCAAACCGAACCTATTTTTATCTTTTAAGCAATACACCTAAAGAGCGTTATTCAGACTAACGTATTTACTATAGCGTATTAATCAAATAACTTTTGATAAAGCCGAAAAACACTCTCTGGTGTGACATTTGTTTTTCTTGCACGTCCAATGATCCAGTGAGCTGTGTGCGACCTGTGACGTGTATTTAGAACAACACATGTGGCATATATATACTAGTCAATCCATGAGGTCACGTGTTATGCAGTTTTCAAGTCCCTGTCCACAGCTAGGGAGATTAATAATAATGATAATAATAATAATAATAATAATAATAATAATAATAATAATAATAATAATAATAATAATAATAATAATAATAATAATAATAATAATAATAACAATAATAATAAATAGTTCTTGTATAGCGCTGTTCTCCAGGTAAACACTGGACTCACTGCATGCTCAACAGCACACTCTCTCTCTCAGACACACGCACAATTATACACCACTTTAATCCACCCCATCCCTTCCCAACACCTTACATCCACCTCTCTCCCTTCACTTCCCTCCAGAATCAGAATAAAAGGCAGTCAACAGTTAGCTAAAGGAGAGCTAAATATTAAATGTCCGACAGAAAAGAAAAGTTTTTAAGTGAGCTTTGAACTGTGACAATATGGGCAGAGAGTTCCACACACGTGGGGCTGAAAAGGTGAAAAAACGCTTCCCGACAGTTTTCATGTTACGCTTCAGGATTTTAAAAAGTTTTTCACTGGAGGAACGGAGGGTACGTGATGACTGATAAACAAACAGCTTGGCAGAAAGGTACGGCGGGAGAGATCCGTCAAAATGCCGATAGGCGAAAAATTGACTTTTGACCAAAATTGATCCTTTGGCTGCAGGCAGTGTGTGTGTGTGTGTGTGTGTGTGTGTATGTGAGTGTGTGTGTGTGTGTGTGTGTGTGTGTGTGTGTGTGTGTGTGTGTGTGTGTGTGTGTGTGTGTGTGTGTGTGTGTGTGTGTGTGTGTGTGTGTGTGTGTGCATTCGCCGCCAGGACGTGCCAGAGCGCACAACTGAAACATATCAGTACCTACACCACCTGTCGGTCCACCCACCAGCAATCTTCAAATGACAATTAAAAGGGGAAACACTCCACATCGCAAGAGACTGCTATAACGCAGTTGAAAGAATTTGTAAAAACGAAAGTTGAACCTCACAAACATTAGGATACAACTCGATGCGAGAATCCTTCCGAAAGTGAGCCAACGACCTACTAACTCAAGTCAGTAGGAAAGCCCTAGAGCTATCAATCCTAATCCCCAACCAATACGGGGGATAGGATTAAACGGAGATCGAGATACGTGCAACAAAACGCTGCGCAAAATAACTATCTCCACGGTTTGGTCCGCTAACGATGAGGAGTACCGGCAATTTAAAGCAAAACTTCCTCGAAACACACATGAACTAGACATAAAAATTCAGACTGACTTGTGTCACTCGAGTGTGTACGGCCGGCCGATAAAAAACAGGCCATTTCATCGGGTAGTGTGCGATGTGATACACTTTTTTACAAACTGTGTGTGTGTGTGTTGCTGAGGATATTCCACCCTTGTTCCTGTTGGAGTCTAAAAAAGAGCTGCGTATAGCCAACTTTGGGTGAATCGTCTGGTGAATGAAAATATGCTTGCTTTTATGTGAGATCGGGAGTTTTTTTTTTTTTTAATGGGGTGTGATGATTTGCAATTTATTACTTTACCATTATAACTAATGCCAAATATTTTCTCTGAGGAAAGACACAAACTTGCGGTAAGTGCGCATTATGCGTCATGCTTATTCAAATCAGACAAAGACACAGACAGGCAAGGCAGACTGCATAAACTGAAAGAAAAACAAAGTCGGAAAGTGTTCTTGACATTTTCGAGGCCAAACAAACTTTAGATACGCGGGACGTCTCGAATGAGTTAAAGCGTCGTTCAGATTAGTAAAAAGATTAGGATAAAAGCCTCGCCCCCAACCCCCCCCCCCCCCCCCCCACTTCCAAAAAAAAAAAAAATGCAGAACAAAAAGCGAAAGTGAAATTCAAATTCTTGCAAAAATTGCAAATTTTACTCCATACTGGCGCAGGGCATTATCTGTGCACGCAAGAAAACAGAACCATTACCAAGACAACAAAAACGGCAATCACTACCCTGTAATCAAAGTCCTCGACCCAACGACGGCCGCAGTGGGCCCGCGCACGGCCATGCGCGAGCCCACTGCGGCCGTCGTGGGCCCGAAGACGTTCTGCTACTGGGGTGACAGCATGGAGAGAAAAGGATGTGCGGTGATGTATGTGAGTGAAGAGCACCGCGTCGACAACCAAAATAATATAGCCAGTATAGAACAGTAGGATGAGGACCGGGCACAACCGACTCAATTTCCACATGCAAAGACGCTTCCACCTCGTGCCATCTCCCCTGTGCCCTTGTGGAGAAGCAGAGCAGACCACAGAGCACATCCTCCAGGACTGTGGGAACCACCAGCCGCTGAGGGAGGAGATATGGCCGAAGGCCGCCACTCTACAAGAGAAACTGTACGGGCCTTTGGAGGCGCTACAGAAGACCACAGATTTCATTTTGAGAGCCAAACTCCAAGTGTGACGGCGTTCGAGAAGAAGAAGAAGTAGGATGATCGGCGTGACTTGAACACACTGTGACTTAACTCATTCCACCCCACGCCCGTATTTCGCAAAATTTGGAGGCGTCAACTAACGACTATGCACCAGTTGCATGCAGGAGATGGATCGACCACGATAATTCAAGGTTAGTGTTAGATTAGCTTGGCCAGGCGCCAAGCTAATCTGGCATTACCCTTGAATTACCATGGTCGATCCATCTCCTGCTGTAGTGCGTCAGGGCTGAATGGGTTAATTGGCCCTGCAGGAATCAGCTCGACAAAAAGCGCTACCGACATTCAAAAAGGTTAACATAATGAGCCTTCTGCTCGTTATTCTCTAAGTCCAAATTCTTCTGAAGACCGTATACCACAGTTAAGGAAACAGAACGACCGTGATAATTAAAGAGTGGTGCCGGAACATGCAGCTTGCCTCCTGGATGTGATAAACTATTCCGTCATTACCTTTCACTATCATGGTCAATACCACATAGTGTCTGTCAAATAGATTATGAAATTGCATGTGTTCGATTGGGTGTCATGCCTCTCAGTATTGTAAAAGATTTATTGCCCTCAATAGACCAACCCTAATTTAGTTAAGTCTGGCAAAAGCCAGTAAGTTCATTTTTTTGGTGGGAAGCGAGATTTTCAATGTAATACAACTGTAATATTTTTTTTCAAAACTGGATAGCAGGGATGAACATGTGGATTTTAAATTATTTTACCGATACTGCAATGTTATCAAGATAAACGGTATACAAAGACACACACACACAAAATTAGACAGTATGATACTGACGAACTAAAGTGTTTCCGATTATTCCAAAAATGTCGCATTTCTTTTGCTTGCTATTATGCATCATATTTCAAATGTCAAAGACTCCAAGAATGTGTACATGTACACGCCACTCACGATCTGTGTCGAAGCCATGGATGTAATCTGGACAGACCTGGGTCTGTACCGTGCCCGGCGGCGCTGGCGACCAACACAGTACGTCATCCCACGTGACGGGACACCACTTGACCACTGCGCCATCTGCACAGCAGAGACATGTGACTCATTTGATTTATATAAGTTTATTTCTTTTGGCTGTTTGCAAACAAACAAGCAAACCCACCCCACCCCCCCCCCCCCAACAAAAAAAAAAAAAGAAAAAAAAAAAGAAAAAAAAAAAGCCTAACCATATCAAACAAACAATAAAAACAGCGACCATCTACCAAACTAATCAACCAACCAAGAAATAGGAGCACTAATGATTCTTGAAGGAACAGAAATCAATTAACCCATTTCGTCCTGAGGCTGATTTAAACAAAAAATATCGCGTATTGTCCTACGAATGCTACATTACAGATTAGGAGATAGATCAACCATGTTAGTACAATCTATTGCTTACCGGTTTTTTTTTAAAGAATTTATTTAATTTATTTATTTTTTTAATATTTTTTTTCTTCACAAGCCTAAATGTGACACAGTGTCAGCGCCAACACGAATGTGGCCCCTTCACTGCAGGCAGTTGAGGCAGATTGCGGTGTTTATTTTCTAAATCATAGCAGATTCAATGCCAAAAGTCCATGCATGCTAAAGGGACATTGATGCAAAGTAGTTTCAGACAGAGGCATAGATCCTCATGAGCCCCCCGCAACGGCGGCGGCTTATGAGGATCTATACCTCTTATTGTGCGGTCAATATTTCTCGGCAGTGAAGGAGTTAATGGCTCCCAGTTACCGAGACATAATGCGGCTGTGTATTGTATCTACATAGACAGTCTACTTTGCTTACAACAAGATCGGATATATATATATACTACGTAAATTACCGTTTGCTTGAAACAAACTTCGGTTATAACAAAAACGACTGGGTCACTTGGCGATTTGTTATGTCCGAAGTTTGCTGTATATAGATTGATATGTAGAGAAGCACGCTTACCGCGGAGTGACACGTAGGCTGAAGCGTTAACTGTGTACTGCTTGTAGACGGCGAAGCAAGCAATCCTGGCGTTCTGCAGGTGACGAATCTGCTCCTTCTCGTCCATCATCACCACCACCTACAACAGCAACAAAACAACACCCACATTAGAGACGCTGACCTGGAATAAGATACTTCTGTAGACACTGACGTCAACCACTGAACAATATTAACCCCTACGCTGCCAGTGATCACGGATTTTGCGTCAGAAACTACCGTACGCTGATCGACATTCGCGTCAAGAGCACTCACCGCATTGGACCGGAAATGAGCAAAATAATACATAGGACCGACAAGAGATATAAATCATCATGAGCCCCCGCGACTGCGGGTTAAGAGGGTTAAGGAAAATTAACCTTTTTGACTACCGATCGCGTAAGGGTGGCAATATACCTCGAGCCCTGAATGAAACGAGGTATTACCCCTCTCACACGATTTACCATGGAATGCATGTGAGTCAAGTTAAAGTGCTATTCAACCGCAATATTCGATTGCACTTCTTGTAATAATTTAGTTAGTCAATGAGACTGTTGTTTACCAATTTCTAAAGCGACCGCGGGGTGAGGTGACGTATTTATGGTATATCCCATTTGTTGCTTGATAGGACTGGCTATTTGATCCAGACCCAAGCCTAGCTTCATATATCTGTTCTGTTGGAAGAAAAACGTACACATCTTCCATAGGCCTGTTGCATGAAGGAAGAAATCCTCACACAGAATTGAACAAATCATTGGTAAACACGTTCGAGATTTGCTGCATCCGGATACGCGGCTTTACGCCGCTTATCCGGATGCCACACGTCTCAAATGAGTTAACTGAATAAACAAAATAGGTCCAAAAATAACACTGAGCATCATCGAGAGCGACTCTGAAGATACACAAACACTGAAAAGTAAAATCATAATATATTGTTGCTTTGAGTGTTTGTCAGTGTATCATCAGATCATGTTACGTTCAGTCCAGTGGTTTCAAATGTATGTCACAAGACTGATACATTACATCGAAACATGATGTTTCACGAACGTAACGTTTGTACACAATATCCAAAACAAATAAACAACTCGAATTCACCTTTCGTTTCACCAATGTGGAGATCATTATGCAATCCGTAATGTACATTCTGAATCCTTGTATTGTATTCAAACGGAACATATGTCACAGGCAGTGTTTTTCCTGAATATCAAGGCGGGACCGTCACACAACAACAAAGCTGCTCTGGTCTTCCGACAGGTCAAAGTCCTGAGTCTTTGACTGTGGCTCTTAATAGTTAATTATCGTATGATAATTCTTTACTAAAGAACAACCGCTGATATGCAACTTTCTTGCGTAGGATTCCTGCACTTGTACTGATAGCGGCTCTTATGTGGAAATAAAATCACCAAAAGATAACTATTTGCCGCAGGAGAGGGGCTGTCAGTGTACTTTTCTTCGTGCAGGGTTCCTGGACCTCTGCTTACACAACAACTTACCCCAGTAGAAAAAACGTCTTTTGGCCCATGAAGGCCGCAGTTGGCCCGCGCACAGCCGTTAGGTTATGACACTGATGCCTGTGGTGCAGCCACTTACAAAATGTGTGAGACATGACCTACTTCGCTTGACGTACAGACAATAGGCCAAGACAGATTTATCGCACCTTAACTCATATCATACAGAGGCTAAAAGCTTCAAATTTGTACACTGCCATAAGCAAGCTACATTATAGTACTTACATATAAGGATATAGACCAATGGCTTTAGTTCAAGGGTGGTGCCAGAATAGTTTGGCGCCTAGAGGCGCCAAGCTATTCTGGCACTACCCTTGAACTATTTTAGTCAAACTTATTTCACACACTGGTGTATTCCGAAAGATAAGATTTAACCCTGTCTTCTTGAGGGAGAAAAAACCAAAACCCCAAACCAGTGGTGTAAATGTCCGGGCTAGAAAGAGACAAATAGATCTTATAGAGACCCGCGAAAGCTGAGTGGGCTCATGAAGATCTATGTCTCTTGCAGATGTCTTTTTTTGCGTTACAAGACTTGGTGCTAATGCAGCTGAAGGTGGGTTAGGCTTAGAGCAAAAATGAAGGCTGCCCTCTAAGTAATGAGAATAGGTAATCTCTGTGTTACATCGGGTCGCCTACAATTTTACTGCGAGTATACATCAGTATAATCGTCCAAATGTAAGCCGCTACTACACAAGCCAACCATCTGCTTTACATATGTAACCTTGAGGCTGACGAGACTGGTTGCTGGTTCGATAGGTAATGATGTAAAATAACCGGCTGTTCGCGAGAATTAGTGTTGCAGAAATCTGTGATTGTAACATAGGAGTGAGTGTATGTTTATTGTTGCTTTGAGTCCTGAAGTCTAAACAGACTTTGCTTGGAAATAAGAAGCAGGTCAAAATTGCTCATGTTTCGAATATAACTTTGGATTAAAATAATCAGAAGTAGATTAAATTGCGCGTGTTTGAAAAAATAAACAAACAAACAACAACAGCAACAACAGTGGATCAAAATAAAATCCCAAACAAACATGCGATATCGCATGTTTGTCCTGCTTTTAATCCTTTGTTTTCGTAGAAATACGTGCAATTCTGACCTACTTCTGAAATCTATATTCCCAAATTTGGGAGTTGTTCTCTGAAAACTGACACCATTACGGTTCAGGAGACAGCTATATTACCCACGATAGTTCCAGGATGGTGCAAGAGTCGCTTGGCGCCTCCCCATTTTGACTTCACCCATGAACTATCGTGGTCGCCTGATCCATATCTTGTTGCTGAATGTCAAGGTTGACAGAGTTTAATGCGTCTACTTAAAAATGGGTTGCATTTGTAATTCTGCTGTTTGTATAGTGAACTAAAGACCTGTAGCCAGTTAATTGCATGAGTGCGCTTGATAGTCCTGCGCCAACCACTATGCAAGGTGCTCCGCGATAGCGGCCCACCTTGCTTAGTGGCTGGTACAAGAGTAAGCTCACTCATATAGCGGAGAACCGCTGAGTGGCTGCTGCAAGACTATGCTAACTCGTGCAACTGGCCTCAGAACAAGGAAAACTGGACTGTACGATTTTCGGGCAGTTACGTCAGAATAGCGCCGGCATCAGCACTGGTCTTCAGTGTTGGACCTAGAGGCCTGTATCTGTAAGGTAAAAAAGAATAATGCAGACCGCCTACTTAATTTCACCTTCACTGTACGCACACAGAGTGATCTTTCGTGTTCATATCTACAGTTATATATATATTTGGGTTTCTGTGAATCTTGTTTTGTTGAGTACTGAACTGCTTAACTCACTATATGTCAATCACAACACGGCCACAGACACCTGCGGTATGCTGTACGTCATGGCTCTTCTGCTACAATAACTCATAAACGCCAAGAAATACTAATGGCTTCCATTCTGTAGAATGGAAATCATTTAGATTACTGGAGTTTAACTCATTCAAGGCCAGCCGCATCCGGATATGCGGCATACAGCCGCGTATCCGTATGCGGTTGGTCTTGAATGAGTTAAGAGTTAAATTTGTGGGTGCCGCACTGACACCCATGATGTACAACTGAGTCAGCTAATCTGGCACTACCCTTCAATTATCATGGAAAATTCATCACCCGCTGTAAGGCGTTTGGGCTAAATGGGTTAAAGAACTGTTTTCACGTGAACTGTTTGCCGCAGACTGACAGATACAACAGTCTGACAGACTACGCAGCTTGCGTGGCAGTTACGCAGTGAAACTACTACCACTATTTCTGGCTCCTTAAACACTTGGCATGCTCCTACTTTCCCGACATGTAATTTTCATAGCAGAGTGGCAGACACTGGTTAACCTTAGCGCCTAAAGTAGGGCCAAGGAGCGAGAACAATAAATACCCTCATTCCTCCGTGGCGGGACACGCTGAACACCACACAACTGCAAGAGGCATAGACTCTCATGAGCCCCCGCATTCGCGGGGACACATGAAGTTCTATGCCTCTTGTTAGTTTTCATTTACATCTATGTTTTAAGGAGGTTAAGGTATCTGCTGTGCCCTGTGAAGGCAACAGTCAGTAAGTCCTCTTTGTGTGTGTGTAAGAAAAGCAAGATTTTCATTATAATAAAATGAAAATCTCGCCATTCACTAAAATGGACTTCTTGTGGTTTGCCTTCATAATCTAAGGCAGTGCTGTACAGCCTGCAATGGTGCCAGAAACAGCACTGCAGACTAATATTGCCCCCCCACTCCCCACCCCCCTTCCAAGTGACAATTAACCCATTCAGCCCTGACGCACTACAACAGAAGATGGGTCGACAATGATAATTCAAGGGTAGTGCCAGATAAACTTGGCGCCTATCGGCGCCAAGCTAATCTGGCCCTACCCTTGAATTATCATGGTCAATCCATCTCCTGCAACAGGTACATAGTCGTTAGATGACGCCTCCAAAATTTGGGAAATACGTGCGTCGGGCTGAATGAGTTAAGAATCGTGCTCTTTGATTGTATATTTAATTTAACCCTAAAACACTACAGCCATATATAAGACCGACCATTATTGTTCAAGGATGAGACCACAATAGCTTGTCGCATATGGGCGCCAAGCTATTCTGGCACCAGCCTCCAACTGTCATGGTCGATCTGTCTCCTTGATTGTAATGCAGTCTTCAGAGGAGGACAATTTCAAAATTTGGTAAAGTCTGACTCAGGGTACAAAGGGTTAAACAAGATGACCAACTGTCAATCGGGGGAAAAAAAGAAATCATGCAAAGAACCTCGTGAGCCCCTGGTTCTATTACAGTATTACCTTGTTCAGTTAACCTTATGATCCTGGCTCATGTTGTCAATGCTGTTAGGGATGTTTAATTGCTGCGGATATGCAATAGTCAAGCAATTTGGGAGCATACCAACAACAGCTGCAGAAACACAGCTGTTGGTGTATGTGAACAGATCAATTGATGCGTCATCCTGGTGCGTGCGGATGCTCATAAAATGCACTACACTCAAAGGGTAATAATTATTTGTTGTACAAGTACATAGTTTTAAGGGCCCGGATAAGCACCGCACTTCGCCAAGCAATGCATGTAGGCGTACATCATAAAGTTGATCTGAGAATATGATAACCCTTTTGGCTGTCTGTAGCGCTTTTGGTTGCGATGATTCCTGCAGGAAGACCCCCACCCGGGTCTGCCCTGGGGGACTTGGGTGGGGTTAGGTACTTTTTAGTTCCCAGGGTCACCCTGGTCAGCCCCACAGGGTGGGTTTTCCCCTCTATTATGGGGCATGTGTTTCTGTCTACCCTTGGTCCATTCACCTGTATTTGCCTTTTTAAAACTCTCCCTACTGTCTGCACTTCCTGTAACTCTTGGTATTGGATGTGTGTTGCCAAATGGTCTTAGCTTTATTTAGGCCCCATGTTGTAGGTTTATTTAACGTATTGGACCGGCTGGCGACATACATTCAATATTCTGTGGGTTTTTTTTTTTTTTTTTTTTTCACAAGCAGTGCAGGCACGTCCTGAAAAAGCCTTGTTGCTGTCGGGACGTTAAGCAATCTACAATCCAATAGAATCCTGCAGGAAGGGTTAGTGAGTAGGGTCCTGCAGGAAGGGTTAGAGTAGGGTCCTACAGGAAGGGTTAGAGTAGGGTCCTGCAGGAAGGGTTAGAGTAGGGTCCTGCAGGAAGGGTTAGTGAGCAGGGTACTGCAGGAAGGGTTAGAGTAGGGTCCTGCAGGAAGGGTTAGTGAGTAGGGTCCTGCAGGAAGGGTTAGAGTAGGGTCCTGCAGGAAGGGTTAGTGAGTAGGGTCCTGCAGGAAGGGTTAGAGTAGGGTCCTGCAGGAAGGGTTAGTGAGTAGGGTCCTGCAGGAAGGGTTAGAGTAGGGTCCTGCAGGAAGAGTTAGAGTAGGGTCCTGCAGAAAGGGTTAGAGTAGGGTCCTGCAGGAAGGGTTAGTGAGTAGGGTCCTGCTGGAAGGGTTAGAGTAGGGTCCAGCAGGAAGGGTTAGTGAGTAGGGTGCTGCAGGAAGGGTTAGAGTAGGGTCCTGCAGGAAGGGTTAGAGTAGGGTCCTGCAAGAAGGGTTCGTGAGTAGGGTCCTGTAGGAAGGGTTAGAGTAGGGTCCTGCAGGAAGGGTTAGTGAGTAGGGTCCTGCAGGAAGGGTTAGAGTAGGGTCCTGCAGGAAGGGTTAGTGAGTAGGGTCCTGCAGGAAGGGTTAGTGAGTAGGGTCCTACAGGAAGGGTTAGAGTAGGGTCCTGCTGGAAGGGTTAGTGAGTAGGGTTCTGCAGGGAGGGTTAGTGAGTAGGGTTCTGCAGGAAGGGTTAGAGTAGGGTCCTGCAGAAAGGGTTGGTGAGTAGGGTCCTGCAGGAAGGGTTAGTGAGTAGGGTCCTGCAGGAAGGGTTAGAGTAGGGTCCTGCATTAATGGTTAGTGAGTAGGGTTCTGCATGGAGGGTTAGTGAGTAGGGTCCTGCAGGAAGGGTTAGAGTAGCGTCCTGCAGGAAGGGTTAGAGTAGGGTCCTGCAGGAAGGGTTAGTGAGTAGGGTCCTGCAGGAAGGGTTAGAGTAGGGTCCTGCAGGAAAGGTTAGTGAGTATGGTCCTGCAGGAAGGGTTAGTGAGTAGGGCCCTGCAGGAAGGGTTAGAGTAGGGTCCTGCAGGAAGGGTTAGTGAGTAGGGCCCTGCAGGAAGGGTTAGAGTAGGATCCTGCAGGAAGGGTTAGTGAGTAGGGTCCTGCAGGAAGGGTTAGAGTAGGGTCCAGTAGGAAGGGTTAGTGAGTAGGGTGCTGCAGGAAGGGTTAGAGTAGGGTCCTGCAGGAAGGGTTCGTGAGTAGGGTCCTGTAGGAAGGGTTAGAGTAGGGTCCTGCAGGAAGGGTTAGTGAGTAGGGTCCTGCAGGAAGGGTTAGAGTATGGTCCTGCAGGAAGGTTTAGTGAGTAGGGTCCTGCAGGAAGGGTTAAAGTAGGGTCCTGCAGGAAGGGTTAGAGTAGGGTCCTGCAGGAAGGGTTAGAGTAGGGTCCTGCAGGAAGGGTTAGAGTAGGGTCCTACAGCAAGGGTTAGAGTAGGGTCCTGCAGGAAGGGTTAGTGTGGGGTCCTACAGGAAAGGATACAGTAGGGTCCTACAGGAAGGGTTACAGTAGGGTCCTGCAGGAAGGGTTGGAGCAGGGTCCTCCAGGAAGGGTTAGAGTAGGGTCCTGCAGGAAGGGTTAGAGTGGGGTCCTACAGGAAAGGTTACAGTAGGGTCCTACAGGAACGGTTACAGTAGGGTCCTGCAGGAAGGGTTAGAGCAGGGTCCTCCAGGTAGGGTTAGAGTAGGGTCCTACAGGAATCATCGCGACAATAAGCGCTACAGACAGCCAAAGGGTTAAATTGGACACCAGCAAGAGGCGCAGATTTTTGCAAGCCCCTGCGGCTGTGTATGCTTATGAAAATCTATATCAATTGAACGCTTTTGCACAGGCGAAGGAGAGACTGGATATGAGGCGCTCAAATTGAAATAACATTTTGCACGTGCATACACCACTTAACACCATGCGGGGCTCAGCTGCTTTTCGATCAGCGCTCATCACATCACGCCTATCTTCTTGACACTTTGTCTTCACAAAACGCATCCCATCTGCAAGAAGCATAGATCCTCAAGAGCTCCTGCAGACTACAGGAGCTCATGAGGATCTATGCTTCTTGTTTGCCTCTGTCTACACCATTTTTGACCTTAAACTGAGGGGGTGGCTGAAGTTAAAGTGTAATGTTAATTGGGGTCGCTGCGTACAAGGTCAGCAACCATCATGTCAGTGTTTAGTCAGTTCAGTAATCTTTCCAACAGACTTTAACTAGTAGACAGCGGTGCCGTGAGAAGTGTGGATGAAAGAGCTCAAGAGATTGAGATCGACCAAACGTTAAACTGACGTTAAAATGTCTTCGCCACAAATGGAAATCTATCTATCTATCTGTCTGTCTGTCTGTCTGTCTGTCTGTCTGTCTGTCTGTCTATCTATCTATCTTTCCCGTAGTCTTGCCGACCGTTGGGGCACTACTGATGACTTAGCAACCAGCTCCCTCCAATCCACTCTGTTCTCTGCCATTCTTAGTGTGTCTCAGCTTCAGTCCTGTCCACTCTAATCTTCCCTTTCTTTCCAAGATTCTGGAGAAGTTGTGCTGAGTCAGCTCATGTCACATCTCAGTAGTAATGATTTACTTGAACTGTATCAGTCTGCATATCGAAGAAATCGCAGTACTGAGACAGCATTGCTTCACATTACCAATAGCCTGCTTACACATGCTGAAGTCGGACAGTCTCTTTGCTATCATTATTAGACCTGTCTGCGGCGTTTGACACGCTGGGTCATGGGATTCTTTTAGAACGCCTACTCGTGTCTTTTGGTATTTCCGGTCCAGCGCTGTCATGGCTCAGGTCTTACCTTTTTGAAAGATATCAGTCTGTATGTGTGAATGGGATCATGTCTCAACCTGTGCTTTTGAAGTATGGTGTCCCACAGGGGTCTGTTTTGGGTCCTCTGCTGTTCTCTCTGTACACTAAACCAGTTTCCCGAATCATCAGCCAGAATAGCTGTGAGTATCACAAGTATGCTGATGACACTCAGGTCTCTAAGTCTGACCATCCTGGTAAACTGCAGACCATTGTCTCCAATGTGGAGAAGTGTATAGTTGAAATCAAAGAATGGATGACTTGCAACAGACTCAAGTTAAATGATGACAAAACAGAGAGCATGCTTGTTGGTACTCGAGCTAGAACATCCGCCTCCAGCAGTGATCATATTTCCATAGGTGGCCATGGCATTTCTTTCAAATCCGATGTAAAAAAATCTGGGTGTATTCCTGGATTCAAGTTTATCGATGGAAAAACAGGTTAGCCATCTTTGCCGCACTGCCTACCTGGAGCTCCGCAGAATAGGCATGATCAGATCCTTTTTGACATAAAATGCTACTGCCCAGCTCGTATGCTCTCGCATTCTGTCCCGTCTAGATTACTGTAATTCAAACCTTGCTGGTATCTCATCTGATCAACTCACTCGCATTCAGCGTATCCAGAATAATGCAGCCCGGTTAGTCCTTCGCAAAAAACGTACTGATCATGTCACACCACTGCTAAAGCATCTCCACTGGCTACCTGTCAAACAGAGAATAGAGTACAAGCTAGCCACTTTGGCATACAAACACGATGACAATACGCTTCCTGCATAGCTGTCTTCTTCCCTTGCATCACACAATCCAAGTAGAAGTCTACGCTCAAGCTCACAAAAACTGCTTGTTCAGCCCAGTCAGCCTAAAAACTGCTGGTGCCCGTTCTTTCAGTTATCAGGCCCCTCACGTCTGGAACTCACTTCCACTGCATGTCCGTCTTTCCCCTACCCTGATGACCTTCAAAACAAACTTGAAGACCCATCTTTTCCAGGTAGCATATCAAGATTAGCTTAGTCTGGATGTGCTGCCTGGAAATGTTGGTTGTTTCCGTATGTGGGTAGCCCATGTATATAGGCTGTGTGTGTGTGTGTGTGTGTGTGTGTGTGTGTGTGTGTGTGTGTGTGTGTGTGCGTGCGTGCGTGCGTGCGTGCGTGCGTGCGTGCGTGCGTGCGTGTGTGTGTGTGTGTGTGTGTGTGTATGTGTTTCGTGTTAGAAATGCGCCTACATGGTGCGAGCAATGTTTATTTAAAGAGTGAGTGCATCCTAATTTTCTCCTTTTTAATATTTTTTATGTGCTGTAAAGCGCTCCGAGCTTGCTGTTCGTGGTGAAGAGCGCTATATAAAAACTATGTATTATTATTATTATTATTATTATATTGTCCTCCCATCTTTATCTCTGTCTTCCTCTCCTTCGACCTCCTTGCACAGTGCATTGCAGGATTGTCTTGGCAAGCCCTGCTGATCGCGTGACATGCCCAACTGCAAGAAGTATAGATTCTCATGAGCCCGGTTCGAGTGACGGGTCAGATGCGAAAATAGCAACAAAGGCGCCGCTGGTGCATGCCACCTAGGCACAGGGCGAGGTATACCACCTCAGCGCCACTGATGGGCTGATTGTTACTCCTATTTCAAGCCCACTCGAGGATCTGTTTCAAATCAGATGTCCGATGGCCTCTTTTGTCTGAGTAATCTAAGCTGATGTCAGATGAGTTCTGTGCGAAATCCACAGAGTTAAATCGGAAAGCATTCCTTAACCTGTGCATGTGAACATGAATGAATGAATGAATGAATGAATGAATCTATCCGTCGGTCCGTCCGTCCGTCCGTCCATCCATCCATCCATCCATCCATCCATCCATCCATCCATCCATCCATCCATCCATCCATCCATCAAGTCAGATGTCCGATGGCCTCCTTCGTCTGTGTAATCTAAGCTGATGAGTTCTGTGCGAAATCCACAGAGTTAAATCGGATAGCATTTTTTTTTTAACCTGTGCATGTGAACATGAATGAATATAATGAATGAATCCATCCATCCGATCCATCCATCCATCACTGAACAACAACAACAACAACAAAACAACACAAATGAACATAAAGTTCACATGGCTGCCTGCACTTAAACGTCCTAAGACATTACTACTTTTCAATCAATGGATCCACATTGCATAAAACTACCATCTGCTTCCATTTGTTCTCCGCGTGATTGTTATGTGAGCAAAACAACTGACAATGTAACGTAAAAAGCTCTGTGTGTGTGTGTGTGTGTGTGTGTGTGTGTGTGCGTGTGCGTGTGCGTGTGCGTGTGCGTGTGCGTGTGCGTGTGCGTGTGCGTGTGTGTGTGTGTGTGTGTGTGTGTGTGTGTGTGTGTGTGTGTGTGTGTAGGTCTGTGATTTCCGACTGTACGGTCTACAACCGTACGGTCTAAATCAACAGAACAGACCAGTTCACCGGGTTGTTTTATTCTCCTCTGTAATCCCAGTCGATGGCAGACAGCCCTCTGGTGACCTTCCTGCTGAGCAACTGCAGCAATAAATACAAGAACGACGCCAATGTGAGAAGTTTTAGCCAAACGCCGGCTGTTCCAGGATTTAGGATGGCATTAAGTGCTGGTCTCCTGTCGTGCATGCAACTTGTGCTGTACCTTCACGTGTATTTTTCTAACCTTCGCTGTCGTAACATCGATCAGGGGAGGAATCTCTTGAACCCTCGTAAACCCTTCAAGGTCAGCGTCGCCGTCAGATCGCCTCATCAGCCTATCCTCGCTATCGGCGTTAACCCTTTGGCTGTCGTTAGCGCTTTTTGTCGCGATGATTCCTGCCGGAATCATCGCGACAAAAAGCGCTACCGACAGACAGAGGGTTAACTCTCAAGAACTGTGTGACTGTTCGTTGTTCAGCGTTCATGAACGAAACAAAAATGAAAAGCGCCCTCAAGCTAAAAGCCTAATGGCAACTCCAGGAGAAAAGACGGGCTGGTTTCTGTAGTATTATATCCGCTGAAAGGTCCTGGCAAGGCTGCTTGCTCTCACCTACTCTTTTCAACATCTTCAGTCCTGGAAAGAATCATGACGGACGCTCTGAATGATCATGAAGGAACTGTCAGTATTGGAGGTAGAACAATCACGAACTTGCGCTTTGCGGACGACATTGATGGCCTTGCAGGAACAGAGAAGGAGCTAGCTCAGCTGGTGGAAAAGCTGGATAGTACAGCCATTGCATATGGGATGGAAATCAGTGCAGAGAAGACCAAACTGATGACCCACAACGCCAGTGGCATTGGCACTGAAATCATGGTTGGAGGCCAAAAACTGGAAACAGTTAAGAAATTCAAATACTTAGGAGCCATTGTGACAGATGAGGGATCAAAACCAGAAATGCTGTCCAGGATTGCGCAGACAACAACAGCACTGACAAGATTGAAGACCATATGGAAGGACAGAGGAAAAGATGGGAGGACAATATCCTTTCAAGGTCTGCTGTGAGGGTCCATGACTCGCAGGCATACACGAACACTGAGATGACTAAGGAGCGCATCAGTCTGATCTTGGAGCAGAGGAAGACAGAGGAAAAGATGGGAGGACAATATCTCAGAGTGGACAGGACTGAAGCTGGGCGATACGCTGAGAATGGCAGAGAACAGAGAGGAATGGAGGGAGCTGGTTGTTAAGTCATCAGTGGTGCCCCAACGGTCGGCAAGACTACGGGATATAGATAGATAGATAGATAGAAAGGTCCTGGTAAATCAAAGTCTCTCAGTGGCAGCGCATCTTAATTTGTCAGTGTTCAGGTCGCATTCTAATCGTCTCTGTCCATCCTAACCCGCCTCTTTAGGGCCGTCCATTATTTCCCTTGAGGCGGCGTGGACGTTTCCTGTTTAGTGCCAGCTGACGCCGAGTGCATTTCTGCGATCTTCGTTAATTCAAGACCAAAAACAGCAAAAACAACAACACAAATACTAGTTGTCTCAGGAACATGGATTTTAAGTGGTCTCAACAAGAGGTATAGATCCTCATGAGCTCATGCGGGGACCTCTTGCAGTTGGGTTGGGTTCACACATACTTCTACCTACCAACCAACCAACCAAACCAAGCGTGATAGCCGCTCTGCGCGAGAATTGCAGATGATATTCCTGCATGAGGTCAGCTCACGACAGTGGACACTGCAAGGGCAGCACGTTACCACCTGAGCTTCATTGCTTGTGCTCCCCCCGTGATTAATAAGGAAACGATTCTGCAAGGTGGAACTGGGGGACCCCGTAGCGAAATGAACGCTGGAAAACCTCCTTGGCCTGCTGAAGTCTGTAAATAAAATAAATGTCTCGAGTATGAGGTAAAGATCTTTATGTTGGCACGTGCAGTCATGAGGACCCGTGTAAATCTCGTGCACATAATATGTGTGCCATTACCTCCGCGTGAAAAATAAAAATAAAAATTTACAAGTAAAACTGAAAGAAATAAGATGGACAGAAATGAGAAGCAAGAGGCAAAGATCCGCATGAGTCCCCGCAATTGCGAGGGCTTATGAGGATCTATGCCTCTTGCAGATGGTTGCATGCTTTCAGGAGGCTTGAATCTCAAGCCCTGAAATGTATGGGTCGCTGATTCCAGTCGACAGAGTGAGTCTCAGAAATAATCGTTTCTGTGTTTTATGTTAGAAATGAAATTTTATAGGCGCGCGCAGACCATGAGAGGAGACGAGGTATTAGGCAAATTGGTTTCAATCTGGCAAATAAAATTCACGAATTGACACTCAGAAGTACGCTTAACCCTTTTAGCGCCGGGGCGCATTTCCGAATTTTGGAAGTGTTACTTAACGACTATCAACCACTTGCAGGTGGTGGATTGACCATGATAATTCATGGATAGTGCCAGATTAGCTTGGCGCCTTTAGGGGCCAAGTTAATCTGGCACTACCCTTGAATTATCATGGTCACTCAATCTCCTGCTGTAGGGTGTTGTGCTAAAAGCGTTCAACGCTGGTGTTTTTTAAAGCTCTTTTTAGTTTTAGCCTGGACAGCGCTAATGCAGTTTTAATGCAAGATTTGTTTTGGCACGTTTCTTTTGTCATTTATTTGCAAATTTATCACTGTTCCTGATTTTGTATTGTATTTTAGCCTGGACAGCGCTAATGCAGTTTTAATGCAAGATTTGTTTTGGCATGTTTCTTTTGTCATTTATTTGCCAATTTATCACTGTTCCTGATTTTGTATTGTATTGTGTGTGTGNGTGTGTGTGTGTGTGTGTGTGTGTGTGTGTGTGTGTGTGTGTGTGTGTGTGTGTGTGTGTTTCGTCCACACTCCCCAACCCCACCCCCACCCCACCCCCCTTTAATCACTTTCAAAGTTGGGATGGAACCATCTTTTACACACACACACACACACACACTCACACACACACACACACACACACACACACACACACACACACAATAATAATAATAAAGTAATAAAGACGCCTGCATCTGGTGATGTAAAATGGCCGATTTTTTTTTTTTTTTTTTTTTTTTTTTGTGCAAGATGTAGAGATTCGGCAGAACCCCCTGCGGCTTCCCCTTGCCAAGTCTGTCTAACATACCGGCTAATGAGACCTGAATGGCTGTATTGTTTGCCTACAACCCCAGTCTTTCTTTGTTATTTTATTTTCAACCCCCGCCCCCCCCCCCCCCCCCACCCCCTTTTGCTAATCTGTGCTAGCTATGCACAGTAAACCCAAAGGCGCCCGTTCTCATTCAGCCCGACGGCCGTATTTCCCATATTTTGGAGGCGTCTTCTAATGACTATGCACCAGTTGCAGGAGGTGGATCGACCATGTCGGCGCCAAGCTAATCTGGCACTACCCTTGAATTATCATGGTCGACCCCCAGAGCTGCTGTAGTGCATCAGGGCTGAATGGGTTAAGCTGTGCGCTCGTGAAATAAAAACGATTGCCCCCAAATGCTTCATTGCGCAATAGCTGGGCCTGGATTTTCCGAGGTCAGCTGCATGAGCGAGCTTAGTCCTGCGCCAGCCACTAAGCATGGTGCTCCGCGATAGCGGAACACCTTGCTTGAGTGGCTGGCACAGGGTTAAGCCGCTCGCTCGTGCAACTGCCCCCCTGGCGCGCAAGGGACCGCTTGAGAAGAATCGTAAATTTACATCATCTCACATGCGACGTGGCGGGCGGAGCGGCATTCAGTGGAGTCAATCAGCACTGAGTAACGAGAAGACAAGCTGCCGACACCGCCTTCGCTTTTCATGTGACATTTAATTTCAGCTGAATTAAAAAACAGCCAGTGCACTCTCTTTCCTCTTCCTAAGATAACTCATTCGAGGCGAGCCACTTCCGGATACACGGCATGAACCCGCGTCGAATTCAGATGCGGCCTACCACTAAAGAGTTAACTATTTTTGCCTGAGCCCAAGGTCAAAATTGACATCTTTGAGGTTTTTGTTTCTTCATAATTACAGAACAGTTTAGCAGACAGATGGACCGGCGGAAAAGTTCAGGGGTGGTGCCAGAATAGCTTGGCGCCTACAGGCCAAGCTATTCTGGCACTACCCATGAACATGACTGTCCTTTTCTGTTGTAGTGTACATCTTGAGCTGACTGGGTCAACACTGCTGCTTTAATGCGCTATCTTTGATGTGATCTCGCTACCGTGTTATCAGTTTTTCGTGGTGCATCTCCGTATCAGGTAACATTTCCTTGAAACGGATCTCTTTCATTGCAGTTTTCTAGCCGATGCACACGACACATTCGTTCAAACAAATACGCCAGTTAAAACCGAGAAAATCAACCATCGGCACCCTCGAAAGATTACAAGAGAATCTTATTATCGGTTAAACATAAGAAACTTTTACTAAACGCCAAAAACGAAACGTGAGTTGTTCTATCTTGAAACTAAGCGAAGTGAATTACATCGAGGAAGAAAGAAAATGTATTCGGGACCTCCGAGTCTGAAAAGGTGTTGTTTTTTATATTCCAGTTTTGTTACATCAAACTTTGTTATCAGCGATGTTTACGGGTCGGCGGAGATGTGTTTGTTTGTCTTTGATTTATAACTCTTTCACCGCAGAGAAACGATTAACAAGATCTAACTGCGAGAGACAGAGATCATCATGAGCCCCCGCAATTGCGTGGGCTCATGAGGATCTATGCCTCTTGCTGACACCACTTTCATTCCATGTTCCTTGGACGGCTTTGTCTCTGTGGCGTTGAATTGACGAAGATTTAAAAAAGGAACAATTAATAATAATAATAATAATAATAATAATAATAATATATAATATAATAATAATAATAATAATAATAATATAATACTAATAATATAATAATAATAATAATAATAATAATAATAATAATAATAATAATATAATAAAGGAGATTTGTTAAGAGCTTATTCTAAAAGTAGCTCTAGGCTCTGATATAATGAAAAAATCTAAGAGCAAGCACGCACACACGTACACACACACACACACACACACACACACACACACACACACACACACACACACACACACACACACACACACGCACACACACACACACACACACACCATCACACACACACACACACACACACACACACACACACACACACACACACACACACACTCACACACACACACAGGAGCACAACAGCCTCACAGTGGGTTACCTGCCATTTCATGTGAAAATGGGTTCCCATATTTCTATTTATTCTAGGGCTCTGGAATTGATGCGAATGTTTAGAACTCTATAACTAAGCTCTATAACTTAAAATAAAATAGACATTTTCTAGAAACAGAGCCACTAGATGCAGAAAAAATGGGTTTCTACCAATAAAGCGGGTGGGTGTCTCTCTCACAAAAACTGGCATTACAGTCAAAATGGGTGTTTCACAACATTAGGCGTCTGTAATAAGGTCAAGTGCATGGAATACTTTTTTTTCACATTCATTTTTGTTTTGTTTTGTTTTTTTCAACTTAATGTGTATGTATGCATTAACATTCTTAACATTGTATGGTGCAAAATTGAATGAACACTGGCCTGTAACCTTTCGATTATGATTTTTACAGAGGAAATCTTTTAAACATTGCTACGTTTTGTCCTTCTGAAGCAAAACAGTTTATCATGGCATTTATGTGAGAATTCTGGAAATTAAATGACTTTAACAAAAAAAAAAAAAAACCAAAAAAAAAATGTACTCTGCAGTTTGAGACAAACAGCAACAGAGCATTTTGAATATTAACCCTTATTATTCAGAATACACCAGTGTGTGCAACAAGTGTGACTAAAATAGTCCAAAGGGTAGTGGCAGAATATCTTGGCGCCTCTAGGCGCCAAGCTATTGTGGCACCACCCTTGAACTAATAATGCCATTGGTCTATGTCCTCATCTGTAAGTTCTGTAATGTAGCTTGCATATATGGCAGTGTACAAATTTGAAGCTTTTAGCCTCAGTATGATGCAGGTTAAAAAGTGTGGAAAAATATGAAAGACAGAAAAAGACCCAGACGAAGAAACTAACACTTAACTTATTCTACCCCAGACACACCAGAGCAAAATAAAGATCGACCATGATAGTTCAAGGCTGATGCCAGAATAGAGTGGCGCCTATGGCCGCCAAGCTATTCTGGCATCACCCTTGAACTATTGTGGTCGATCTGTGTCCTGCCCTGCAACGCAGTTTTCAGAAGACGACTTCAACATTTGGGGATTCCGGTCTTGGGGTTAGAATGAGTTAAAATGACAAAACAGAACACTGACATTAATTAATGAACTGACAACATAGGAAATCAATCACTTGAAACTTCAGCCTTTATTAATCACATCAAAAGTGCATGCATATAAAAACACAGTAATTGTTTGTAGACACTTCAAATCAAACAATCAAGAGCAGTCAAACCTTTTTCTGCCAACTTTGTGATGAGGAAAACTAGTTCTTGCCCAAGTTCGGCACGTAAAGGGTTACCGCGACTTATGTGCCTCTATTCATAAAATGGAGAGAGAAATATAATACTGAGTTCTAGCAAGTGCAACAATAAAGTTTAGCCGAGTTGGTATACCTCATCCAGTGCCTAGGTTAAATGCACCAGTGGTGCCAATGTTGCTATATTGGCAGCAGACCGGTCGCTCGGACCGGTCTGGTGCACCCGATCGGTTTAGAGTGTGTGCTTTCTGCACCTGTAATGGGCAACCTCGGAGAAAGAATCACGTGAGCTTCGTTTGACTGCTGCAAAATAACATGAATAAAGAATAAACCCTTTCCCATATATGCCAATCCAGCAATTATGCATCCATCCTTATGCTAGCACCACGAAACATTACGCGATTTGGCAGATTTTTAAAAAATAGCTTTTTTAAACCCTCAATGGATGTGATTTTTTGCGACATCTGCGTCGTTTGCCGCAGAAAGCACCGTCAAAGTTGAAGTTCGAGAAATGAGCGCACTACATGTACAATAGACTTGATTCAGTGGTGTTGGGCATGACTCAAGCCTCCGCCATCTCAACACAACACTGGCATGTTCGGGGAGATAAAAGGCTACAAGTTAAAACCGCAAACGAACCTTTTTTTTCGACTGCGATCACAATCTTCTGCGTGAACGTACAAGACCACACTACAAGTGCACAAGCCAACCTGTGCGCGCAGTTCTGCTGCACATGACTGGTCCGAGCGACCGGTCTGGTGCGAAAATAGCAACAGTGGCACCGCTGGTGCGTTTAACCTAGGTAGAGGGCGAGGTATACCAACTCAGCTAAGGTTTATGCTTCCTGTGACTTTAGAAACAACAATGCACAGTATGCAAAGTGTACTTTATAGTAACCAAAAAAAAAAGTTACAGACATTTCCAAAATGATCCAGGTGTACATCAGATAAAAACAAGCTATACACACTGAAAAAATAACACTCTTGTAATAAATGTTTATCATGTTGACAATGGTTTTCTTATCTTATTATTGTCTTTCATCCCGATTGGTTGTACATTGCTGAACGTCCGGACGTGCCAGCACTGATTATGAAGGGGGAAAAAATAAAATAAAATAATGAACAGAATATTGAATGTATGTCGCCAGCCAGTCTAATACGCTAAATAAACTTAAGATCATTTAGCAACACACATCCAAAATCAAGAGAGATACACCACCACCACCACCCCCTCCCCCCCCCCCCCCCCCCACCAAAAAAAAAAAAAAAAAAAAAAAAAAAAATTATTCAGACCCAAAAGGTGACTGCCAATCATGTAAAATGCAAAGAAAAGAAGTGCCCAATGGAGAAAGAAACAAGCTTAGAAAAGACGGTTACAACACAATTCAGTAAGATTTCGGGTAAATCCGCCTTGTCAAAACAGACAAACAAACAAACAGAGAGATCAGTCGCTACTTATCTTTGTTCACAGAAGGAATGTGCTGCACATTCCTTCTGCCAATGAAGATAAGTAGCGGCTAATCTCTCTGTTTGTTTGTCTATTTTGACAAAGGGTATTTACCCGAAATATTAATAAATTGTGTTGTACCCGTCTTTTCTAAGCGTGTTTCTTTTTCTGTTGGGTACTTCTTTAATGTTACACAGCATACAAAATGATCCAGGTGTACATCAGATAAAAACAGAGCTATACACGCTGAAAACAACCGAATAATAACGTTCTTGTAATAAGTCTTTAAGTTGACAATGTTTGTTTCTTTTTCTCTTATTATTGTCTTTCGTCCCCAACCGCTGTTTCATCAGCAGTTTCATTTTCAAAGTTTTACATGTTATATACAGTATACAAAATGATGCAGGCGCACCAACCCCATAGTAGCACTCTTGTAATAAATCTTTATGTTGACAATGGTTTTCTTACTCCTTATTATTGTCTCTCGTCCCCAACTGCCGTTCCATCAGCAGTTCCATTTTCAAAGTTTTACATGTTATATACAGTATACAAAATGATGCAGGCGCACCAACCCCATAGTAGCACTCTTGTAATAAATCTTTATGTTGACAATGGTTTTCTTACTCCTTATTATTGTCTCTCGTCCCCAACTGCCGTTCCATCAGCAGTTCCATTTTCAAAGTTTTACATGTCATATACAGTATACAAAATGATGCAGGCGCACCAACCCCATAGTAGCACTCTTGTAATAAATCTTTATGTTGACAATGGTTTTCTTGCCCCTTATTATTGTCTCTCGTCCCCAAGCGTCGTTCCATTTGCAGTTCCATTGACAAAAACAAGCTAGACATGCTGAAACCAACCCAATAATAATGAACACTCTTGTAATAAATCTGTATGAAAACGAAAATGACGCGAGTGTCGGAGAATCTCAATTCATTTCTTTTGTAACCTTTTCAGTCTGTTGCGGATATAATCTTTAATGTTTGTCCAGCGCCTATGTCTAAGTGCAGACTCTTCTGCAATTGCCTGCTGTATCTCGGCCTTTCCAGGAAGTTTGTTCACGACGAGGTGTGACTTGAAACGAGTTTCAACAGCTTTCTCTTCAGCTTTCCCCATGGTTTCCTTGTAAATCTAGCTTTCTTTCGAACAGGAGCCGACGCAGAACTGTCATCATCAAAACTATCTAGTTTGTCATCAGGCTCTGGACGTCTTTTCTCTGTCATGCTCATTGATTCCTGTGTTGTTGACTTGCTATTTGCTTCATTCACAGGTGCTGTTTCCCCAGAGACCTCTCTGCCAGTTTCTGATGTGTTTTCATTGTCAAAGTCAATCTCTTCATCATCGCCCAGTTCAGCTCTAATGCAACTCTCAAAATCTGTCATCCCATTGTTAACTGACAGAAGAATCTTTGCCACTTTTGCCTTTTGAAGGACGTCTTGAGGTTGGCGGTAGATATGGCGATGTATCCGAATATCATGACCAAGGAAGTCTGCCAGCTGATGCTGGTCTAACTCCGAGATGGCCATGGACTGAGCCAAAGTTGCAACCTGCTTCCGTAACTGAGTAAATGTGAACATGGCTGGGTTTGACACTTGTGCTTGTAGCGCATGTTCCTTCAGAACATCATGGCCTCTGTAAGGCCTCTGACCAGAAGGTGTGGCAAAGATGTACTGGGAACCGGTGAGAGCTGGCACTGATTGCCTCATTTGAAGGATTCTGTCCACAGTTGTCATCATCTTCTTCGTCAGCAAAATGGGAACACTCCTATTAAACTTGCCCCTGATTTCCACTCCCTGAAAATGATTCACCATTTTCTTCTCAACCTCTGTGAGACCTTTCAAGATATCTTGATTGGTGATCGATCCAATCTTAGCATTCTGGAAGTCTGATACTTTCATTCTCTGAACTTCTCCCCCTCGTTTTCGGTTGAAAAGTGATACAGCGCAAAGACTTGCTTTAACCACTGTCGGATAATCTTCCGAAACCATCCTTGTCTCAAGAAGCTGTTGGACCTTCCTCACATCTTCACATGATGGGATCAGCTTGGGTTTGTTCATGGTCATTTTCCCGACCGACTGGGCTGCTGTAGCTGACACACAATCGTACCAGTCCCCAGTGAAGACAGAGTCAAAGCGCTGCGCCTCAGAGAGCTCCTGTCGCCACCTGTCATCTGAACCATGCCCAAGCTGTTTGGATGCCAGCGAATGTTTGATCTGTGAACATTTTTTCAAAGCATGGCCTATGCGCATTGCAAGATTGCCTTTTTTGAACTGATGTGTGTCCTCATCAAATTCTGCTAGCTCTTTTACAGCCAGTACAACATGATCAAAGCTAGCTGAATTGACCACAGCATTTAAACTTGCGATTTTCATTTCTGACCTCACTCTAAAAATCTTTAATAGTCTCCCTAACTCCGGCATCCTGGGGCTGATTTGCCCAGCCGTGTGTTCTTCAATGTCCCTGCGGTCAAATAATCTCTTTCCATACTCCAGAAGCAAGGGGTCAGTTCTGATGAGACGGCTTATCTCATCATCTCTCTGTCTGGCTAAAACCTTATGATAGAAGGAAAAGTCAATGTCTAAAGGTATTGGAAGCATTAGCCTCCCACGTTGAGCAGCCTCACCTCTCTTAGCAAACTGAAACCCTCCTTGTTTCTGACAGCAACGTTTTGAGTGTACAGAGATCAGCTTTTTTTGATAGAGCCCTTTGCAATGGCTACAGGCGAGAAGGTCATCTACCTTACTAGTTTTGGTGTGATACTTAGGAATCAAACATCCTGATTTCTTTTCAAGAACTGCAACATTATGCATGTAATCACCCTCATCTTGTATTCTGATCCATGCTTGACGTCTCTGCTTAGTCCCTTTTCTTATCATCAAAATTTTAGCAACGTCTGCCTCATCTGCATGGACATCGTGTAAGTGCGTGCTCATTTTCAAAACAAGCTTGCCACAAAGTTTGCATGCATGTTTCTTGTCCCATTTGTACTTTCCTTTCCCTCTCTGCGACACGTGCACACCCGTTTCTTTGGTAAGCGCTCTTTTCCCACCCCCAACATCATGTTCCGTCTGCCTATCCACATTGTCATTGCCACCCCCTAATTCATCCCCTAACGCACACTGCACCTTGCTGGTACTTGCTTCACTGACACCTGCCCACCCTGAAACAGCCACTTTGAAATCTAACATATTCAATACAATACTGTCTGCGTCAGAGACCCCAGAGATTGATGGCGACACACCGTCTGAATCCTGTGAGCTCGAGCCAGGAACAAACTCCTCGTCATCACTGTCCTTGTATTGCTATGCGCTTGCACTCTCAGTCTCAGGCCCATCCCAGGCTCCATTTGCCAACTGGAAAAGGAAAGAAAAAAAGAAAGCTGCATTAGTACAAAAGCAGCCCAATTTTGGTTTAAGGGGCCTTGCACAAGAATATAAAGAGTAATCCCGTGTATGACCGATTTACATATGTGTGACCTTGGTGACGAGGGCTGGCTTTCGCAGCAGCAAAATCTATGTTTTCTGAAAATGTAAGCAGTTTTCACACATCTGTCAACCCCGCGTGACCCTTTGAGAGAGGTCACTCAAATTGGTATGTTTACAAAGGTCTTGCCACAAAGTATCCTTGGGCCAAGCTTGAAGAATGTGGCTTGAAAAGTCTCTGAGAAAATGCCACTGTTAACGTTTACCATGGACGCGGACGGACGGACAGACGACCAGTGGCCCAAAACATAAACTCACTTTTGCTTCGCACGCGAGCCAATAAAATGAAGATGATCATAGAATCACTTACCAGTTTGTAATTGGGGGCATTCTGCTGCCGTCTATGCACCCTCCTACCAGACGCACCCTCTGCGACAGACGACGATGGGCCATCATGCTGCTGCTGACTAATTTTGCCATGGGTCTTGGTCATGTGCCAGGAAGGGGCATGCTTGTCCACTTCCATAGATCCCGATGGGTTTGGACATCCTGCTGCCATCCGGCGCTGGGTGTGTGCAGAAAGTGCTGAGTGTGACCCAAACGGTGTTGCTGCAAACATGTCAAATACAACCATGTAAACCATTGACATTTTGAATCAGATATATACATAATTCCAGCAGTACCCCCTGCCCCCTACGAACAATAACTGGTAATACAGTAAAATGCGACACTTCAGTTGCAAAATCAAAAAAAAAAAAAACTATTCGTGGAAGTCTGTTCTTCGAATCGCGAGGTAGTTTTGTGTACGAGGATTCAAATACACAATGAAATCTGGCGCCATCTTGTTTACAGTGCATGCATACATGCATACATGTCAAGTTACTTTTCGATCACAACATCACACATGTCAGAAAAAAAAGCAACCCAATCGCGTGACAGATTGACCTTGTAATGTGCTGTTGAACGAATTCCTTTCGTTGAAGAAGAAAGCTTTTGTTAAATTCGTGGGGTTCTATTATCTGTTACTACAAGACTGACTGAGCAGCACTGAGACGCGGGTCGTAGCAGATGGCGTCTCAGTTTTCTCGGCCAAACGGGTCCATAAAGGCTACTGTGCAATTGTATCTGATTGGGAGCATCTCAGTTAAATAACTGCACTGAAGAAGTACACTTGGGCGTGCTTTTAACTAAGAAATATTGCATAAAAACAATCTTACCTGGTGGAACGACGGTTGGCGGGACAAGAGACAATAGAAGTTCACTCTGAGCAGCCGAACGACGCTCGCTTCCGTGGTAACACACTGGCCCAGTGCGTTTAAAACATACAACATTAGGTAAACCTGCAAAAATGGGACATCCAATTTTTATATTTTTTTCTGACTTTTGAATGAAAGATAATGCAGAAACAACCCTCAGAAAAAATGGGTGCCTGACTTGGTCACCCAGAATTTTACACATACCCATTTTCCAGAAGGATGGTCAAGAAAGTCACCCATATTAGTGGTTTTGTGCACGCACGCGCACACACACACACACACACACACACACACACACACACACACACACACACACACACACACACACACAAACACACACACACACACACACATACATACACACATACGTGACAGTGGTGACAAATTGTGCATGGCTGGGGAAATGAACTAGTAAAAGGCAGCGTTGTAGAGGTGGGTTTTGAGAAGTGGTTATCCATGCGAAATTCCTTCTGACAGTGAAAGGGGTTAATCTCACGACTGAGGTCCAAAATCACAGACCAACAGACAGGATGATGCCTGCACAAGATTTCTCTGCAGTTCACGTCGCGACAGATTCACATTAACCCATTCAACCCTGACGCACTACAGCAGGAGATGGGTCTACTATGCTAATTCAAGGGTAGTGCCAGATTAGCTTCGCGCCTGTCGGCGCCAATCTAATCTGGCACTACCATTGAATTATCATGGTCGATCCATCTCCTGCAACAGGTGCATAGTCGTTAGACTGTTGACGCCTCCTAAATTTGGGAAATACGTGTCTCCGCCTGAATGAGTTAATTACTGACTCCTTCTTAAACTTATCTGAGCTCGTAAACCATTTTGTCTAATTGCATATCATATCATACTTGCACTGAGTTTTCAGTTCTGACGTGAGGCCCCGTTACATTAGCGTATAGGTGCTTGAGCACTGACTTGGCGCAAATTGTAATCATTCGCGAAATCTCTTCACCTGCTGATCTACCAAGAGGTTTACTGGGTTACAAACCTCGGCCGCAAAATCAACAACAAAGCTGAAATGTTAAAGGCCGGTTTGGCGAGGTTGTTATGACCTACACTGAAAGCTAGACCAGATCAGGGCTTGTATCACTTCTGAAGAAACGAATTCAACACGAACTGCACCTATGTACAAGAGGCATATATCCTCATGAGCCCCCGCGACAGCGGGGGCTCATGAGGATCTATGTCTCTTGTTCACTGATATATGTTCGTCCTAGTTCAGTCAGACTTTGCGTGTCCTGGATGAGCAGTCTTTCGGGGACCATCACACCATCATCTGTTTTGACAGCAGGGAATCAAGTCATGGGAGAGTCGGTTAATGCCAAACTATAAACCCCTCACCCTTTCACCGTCAGACTGTCCAGGGACGAAACCCGCGTAACCCATTCTTAGCAGCACGAGATGGATCGACAATGATAAGTCAAGGGTAGTGCCAGATTAGTTTGGCGTCATGAAGCTATTTTGGCGCTACCCTTGAATTATCATGGATAATCCATCTCCCGCAACTTGTCCTGTCATCAGACTACACCTCCAAAATTTGTGAAATGCGGCCATGGGCTTAAATAGATTCAGGCAATGAGGAACATTTAAGAGAATCGGCTGCTTGTCAACTTCATTCTTCAGCTACAGACTCGCAGTGCTTCATACGTTTACTGTGACAGTTCAGTTTGGTCAAGATGAGAACTCTGCCCTCGGAAAGGCCCATGCGCATTCCATCTCATCCATCAGAAGTCTTCCCAGAGGAACCTCACAGTCTCGAGATCATGTCAACTTTGGCCTGGTTCACTATGGAGCTCTCGTTGTTGTTTAGTCCACTGCCCTTCCCGACATCTCTGCAACTGTGACATATTCTGCGGATAACTGCTTATCTCATTCAGCCCGACGGCCGTATTTCCCAAAGTTTGGAGGCGTCATCTAATGGCTATGCACCAGTTGCAGGAGATGGATCGACTATGATAATTCAAGGGCAGTGCCAGATTAGCTTGGCGCCTGTCGGCGCCAAGCTAATCTGGAACTACCCTTTAAATTATCATAGTCGACCCATCTCCTGTTGTAGGACGTCAGGGCTGACTGGATTATTGAGTTAGCTGTGACCACCTCCAGACACATGACACAAAAAGACACACCGCTATAACTGATACTGTTTTTCTATAGCCATTTTCTCCTACTCTGCATTATGTACAGATCTTCAGTGACGAACCCTTGCCGCAGAATATCGTATACATTGCTTGATAGTCTGTATGAGCATCGCTCATGTCATTACATCTGATGAAAGAATAGTTGTCAAGACAAGAGTGTATAACTATAACCTTCAAGCTGACTGTGTACTTGCTTGTTTGTCTATTTTCTAATGTTTTTAATCTGCAACACAATTTATTAATATTTCTGGTGAAAACGCGAAATATTAATAAATTGTGATGTAACTGACTTTTCTAAGCGTGTTTCTCTCTTCTTTGGGTTATTCACGTCAAGACAAGTTCAGCTTACTAAAGATTCTAATTTCAAGTTGTTTACAGTAACTTTCTTGCCGACTGGCGCGACTGACTGTGGTCGTGGGGGCGCTATATTTTCCCCTGAACATCAGATGCATCGTTGTGGATAATCTCCTCCGAGGCTTCGGGCGGCTTTGCTTTTGTTTTGCGTTCGTGATTTCGGCCTCTATCCCCCAAAATAACAAGGTCTCTCAACCAGATCCTTCCACTTGCAACAAGCATAGACTCCCATGTTCCCCTGCAGAATCTATGCCTCTTGCTATCACATAATTATTCACTATTTTAATTCTGTTGTAGAGTAAGTCATCGGTTCTACGACCAACAAATATGTTATGGGCACGCTGGTCTGTGATTTTGGACCAAAATCACAGACCAGCACCTAAATCTGTGAGCCTTTTAGCTCAGCGTCCGCGCCACCGATGCGGGATCACAGTTCATCCGGCTGTTTTTGTTTTGCTTCTGATTCGGGGGACGCCATCGACATCACCCATTGTGTAGTGACTTCCAACGCCGATGGCGTCACGTCGACCGTAAAAGCACCGGTACGAGCTCAGGGCTAATGCCTGATTAGAGCTTGACACATGAGACTCCACGCCTCTCTCTGTTCCCCTTACGTCAGTGTTTCAGTTTATTTACGCAGAGCGATAGGGTATGTGTCTGAGACCGCAGAGATAGCGCAACGATACGCAGGTAAGTCAACGCAGGTTTTAGTACCGCCGGTTCGGCCAGCCGCTGTGTCTGGAGCAATTAGTGTATTCCATCGCGGCTTCGCTTCCAAAGAAAAATGATCCTTTAGACTTGCTAAAGTCAGCCGTGGCACGCACAGCTCCCTCGAGTGGAGCGTACCAGCTCTTGGAGCTGACTAAAACAGACACAATTGATTTGCTCACACTGAAAGAGGGGCCCGTCACTTAAAATTCATTCTACCCCAACACCAAAATCCCGAATTTTTGCCGTTGTCATCTGAAGACTGCATTGCAGTGCAGGACACAGATCGGCCATGATAGTTCAAGGGTGATGCCAGAATAGCTTGGCGCCCATAGGCGCCAAGCTATTGTGGCATCACCCTTGAACTGTCATGGTCGATCCTTATCTTCGTGTGGTGTGTCTGGGGTAGAATGAGTTAACTCATTCAGCTCGACGGCCATACTAATTTCCCAAAGTTTGGAGGCGTCATCTAATGACTATGCACCAGTTGCAGGAGATGGATCGACCATGATAATTCAATGTTCAGTGCCAGATTAGCTTGGCGCCGACTTTCGCCAAGCTAATCTGGCACTACCATTGAATTATCATGGTCGACCCATCTCCTGCTGTAGGGCGTCTGGGCTGAATGGGTTAAGTGACGGGACTCTCTTTCAGTGTGAGCTAATCAAGGTGTTGAAGGTTCGTTGCTTAGATATTAGGGTTTAACGCCGAGCGGGCGACTGAGGTAATCCCACGGACTGAAGAAGACATTATTTACCAAAGTGAAATCGTCACTAGACTCCATGCCTAGGACAACCCTGCCGTGTGAAGGCAAAACGACTTGTTTGAGAAAAGCGTAAGCGTTCACTCATTCAGCCCCGGTATAACACAGCAAGACATGGATCGAGTATGGTAGTTCTAGGGTGGTGGCAGAATAGCTTGGTGCCCATAGGCGCCAAGCTATTCTGGCACTACCCTTGACCTATCATGCTCTGGCACTACCCTTGACCTATCATGCTCGACCTGTCTCACTTCAGAATTGTAATACAGTCCTTCAGATGGCAGCTTCAAAATTTTGGGATTTCGGTCCTGGGGTACTGAGAATGTGTAAAACGTTAAATATTTACGGCTTAACGTATTAACTACCACTACGAAGGTGATTTCAAAGACGGAGCACCGAAGAGAGTCTGAAAAAAGAAATTGACCCCGGCTGGATTTTGATAAATAAATCTTGCGGCTTTTCGCGGCAAAGCCAGATTTACATAGACTTATGAGGATCTATGTTAACTGTAGACGGAGGATTCATGCGGAGGGACTGTCGATCAGGATGGGTGTATGGCACACTGCTTACCGGCTACCTCGTTCCGCTACGCTGAAGCGTAGCGGATCGAGGTAGGCAACAAGTGTGCGGGTATGGTTGTAGTAGATGTGGACTAATAGGCAGGAGGCTGTTATACCAACTAGTTGTGACGGTCACACCCAGTTGGCAAGATTTACAGCCTGCAGCTTTAATTAGGGTTTATTTTTACTTTAGGGTTGCCGCCACACTGGCAGACCGGCTTTGGCTTATATGATTTTACTTTTGAGTAGCTGCACGGAAAGTTGCTGGTAAATACATAATATCAACAGGGCCACAGGGACAGTTACAGCTCGGCAGACCGGCGCCCACATTTAAAGTTCAAAGCCTGCAGATTTAACCCTATCACTGACAGTGGCCACGAGCTGTGTTTAGTCAGTTGTGAAATCATTTAGGAAATTTGACTAACCCTTTCACTGCACTGCCAGTAGAAGCAGACTTTTTTTAACCCATTCAGCCCTGACGCACTACAGCAGGAAATGGGTCGACCATGATAATTCAAGCTAGTAGTGCCAGATTAGCTTGGCGCCGACAGGCGCCAAGCTAATCTGGCACTGCCCTTGAATTATCATGGTTGATCTATCTCCTGCAACCGGTGCATAGTCATTAGATGACACCTCCCAAATTTGGGAAATACGGCCGTCGGGCTGAATGAGTTAATTCAACCCCATAGAAGCCCAGCCGTCCCAGCAACATCAATGCGAAGCCTTTGCGTCACTGAGAGGCACAGGCCCTCATGACCCCTCGCAACTGCTATGTCTCTCACTTGTATTGGTAGTGAAGGGGTTAAGGAACGCGGATACAAAATGGAAAACGTTAAACGTTTCGAGCTTAATGTCTTCTGCCCATTGGATACAAAACGGAGCCAGCAAGAGGCGGAGAACCTCATTAGCACTCCCTCCCCCCCCCCCCCCCACTCCCCCCTCCCCCCTCCATATCAGGCGATTTTACGCTTCTATCGCATCGGTCCTATTCTTTTTTCTTTTTTTTTTTTTCTTTTTTCTTTTTTTTTTTTTTTTTGGGGGGGGGGGGGGGGGGGGGGGGGGGCACTGTAAGAGTTTATTAAATGCGTATTGCTACCGAAGGCACGCAAGAACAAGAACAAGTTTAATTGTCAATAGACGCCTTGGAGCTGAAATGCGCCATTAAGAACGTGAACATGAGTTAGAAGAATGGCTCCGTCACAGCTGAAAATGACGTTGGTGCATGATTAGCTCGGCATTTCGGGGTATCTCCAGTAGGATATCGCGGTCACACGGACTTTCCAGGCATGCCTACATTGTCAGGTCTTACTATCTCCATGCATCTGGGTTAAATTCATCTTCATTTGTTGATCCGCTGAGAGATGGCCTTTGTTGCCCGCTTGGCGTTAAACCCTAATAACCTACTAACTCCATTCGTTGATGCCAGGTGTCAAAGCTCTAGTGTGTCAGTGTACCGTCTGACGCAATACCTCCACTAACAGGGCACTTTACAGATGATATTGTCCAGTCCTTATTATCTAGACTCGTCTGTCAGAATGGACAGTGTCTTGTGAAATCAGTGATCCGTCGTTCTAGTTTGCAACGAACGACTACCAACAACGAACGACTACCAACAACGAACGACTACCAACAACGAACGACTACCAACAACGAACGACTACCAACAACGAACGACTGCCAACAACGAACGAAAGCGAAATCGCGGTTGATAACCAGCTTGTACCGAAAGCACAGACAACAATCCCAATATCTCCATAAGGCTTAGATCCTCATGAGCGCGGAGGGCTCGTGAGGATCTATGCCTCTTGGAGATGTTGAGAGTGTTGTCTATGCTTTTGGTTAATGCTGGTCATCCGCCATAACTTTGCTTTCTTTCGTTGCTGGGAGTAGTTCTTTTTCCAAACGAAACCTCGCTATTGCCAGACCAGAACCAGACTAGCTAATCACCACGCTAGATAACAGCGTTCCGGAAGCACATTTCCAGCCATAATAATAATAATAATAATACATAGTTCTTGTATAGCGCTATTCTCCAGGAAAACACTGGACTCACTGCGCATGCACAACAGCACACCCTTTCTCTTTCAGACACACACGCACAATTATGCACTACTTTAAACCACCCCATCCCTTCCCCACACCTTACATTCACTTCCTCTGGGATCAGAATAGGTGGCAGTCAGTCAACAGTTAGCTAAATATGAGCTAAGTGTTAAATGCCCGACAAAAAAGAAAAGTCTTTAAGTGAGCCTTGAACTGTGACAATGTGGGCAGATTCCGTATTTCCGTATTGCCGTACGTGTAACAACTTAGTGTGTTTCCACTGTGTAGCTTGCATAATACTGCCGATGAGGGATGCAAAATATTCCCTGTGCTGAAAAACAAAACAGGTATTCTTTCTATTCCGTTCGAAACATTGACCTATCAAGACCTAGTTGATTGGTGGAATTTCCATTGGAAGTGTGCAACCAATAGGACGTTAACCCATTCAGGCCTGACGCACTACAGCAGGAGATGGGTCGACCATGATAATTCAAGGGTAGTGCCAGATTAGCTTGGCGCCGACACTGAGGCGCCAAGCTAATCTGGCACTACAAACTGTGTGCATCAATGCTACCTTCTCTTCTGAAAAGCGTGTTGAGTATGGCGTGCCCCAGGGATCCATACTAGGACCGTTACTTTTCTGTTTGTTTATAAATGATCTTCCACTTCATATATCCAATCCAAATACCGAATGTGACATGTTTGCCGATGATTCAACTCTTCACGCTGGCGGGAAAACTGTACCTGAAATATCAAGCAATCTTCAGCTTAGTCTTCAGGAGGTCTCACTGTGGTGCAAAAATAATCAAATGCTTGTAAAACCATCCAAAACGAAAAGCATGCTAATCACAACTCGCCAAAAGCATCAGCTCCGCCCCCATTCACTTAACCTCTCTTTTGATTCAGTTCCCAATGCGCAAGTCAAGGAATATCGCCTCCTCGGGGTAATTGTTGATGACCAATTGTGCTGGTTGCCCCATCTAACACAGCTAGGCTATTTTTACTGTCAAGATTAAAATCTATCATTGATACTAAGACACGAAAGCTATTTTTCAATTCCTACATAAAACTTCACATTGACTACGCATCTGCTATTTGGGACGGCTGTAGTAAAGCTAACCTTAAGCGGATTAATTCTCTATACAATCGCGCAGTTAAACTGATCCTGCCAATCCTCTCTCTAACTTTGGAGGAAAAGCTTCAGGCAACAGGGCTCCTTCCTTTACATCAACACCTTACGTTTAATAAGTGCGTACTTATGCACAAAGCACTGAACGGAAAAGCACCCCTCTACCTGGCTAAGCTTTTCACCGAGAGCGAAAGGGTTTACAGCACTTTGAGGAACAGTGTCGTCATTGAACGGCCCCGAATTGACGTTTAAATCCAGCCTTTCTTACGCGGGTACCTATTCATGGAACTCACTTCCTCCACATATACAGCAAACGAGGCATCTTCCATTGTTTAGGACGAAAGCTTTTAAATACATCTCTGAGCAAACTTGAAAGAAGCGTTGATAATATGTCCAAAAGAGCCACGTCAATGATTTCATGTGGTCCTCCGTTTTGCACTTGTTAGCTTTTACATAATATCTCTCTTTATCGAAGTGATTTGCCTGCTCACTAAATTCCTACACATGAGTAGCTGTATCATAAGTGTGCAGTCGCTTTCTATAAACACACTTTACATCGCACCCCCCCCCCCCCTTCCCAAGACCCTGTCATTTTGCTGTGTGTGTGTGTGTGTGTGTGTGTGTGTGTGTGTGTGTGTGTGTGTGTGTGTGTGTGTGTGTGTGTGTGTGTGTGTAATCTTCAGCGACTTTGGAACTTGTATCGGAATGTAACACAAATGACCTGTGGGTGTAGCCGCTTGTTTTGTGCTGCTAACATATTGTTTTAATGTTGCTTTTAATGTTGTAGTTTAGCAAGGACAAACATGAAAAGAGGCCTGTGCGCCTATTGTTTCCATCCTTGAGAAATAAAGTATCATTCATTCTCTCTCTCTCTCTCTCTCTCTCTCTCTCTCTCTCTCTCTCTCTCTCTCTCTCTCTCTCTCTCTCTCTCTCTCTCTCCTGGTGGTCTTTTTTTTTTTTTTTTTTTTTTTAAAGTAGCTTAGCAAGGACAGATTGTAAGAAAGGCCTGCGCGCCTAATATCTCAATCCTTGGAAAATAGTAAAGTTTCGTTCGTTCGTTCTCTCTCTCTCTCTCTCTCTCTCTCTCTCTCTCTCTCTCTCTCTCTCTCTCTCTCTCTCTCTCTCTCTCTCTCTCTCTCTCCCTCCCTCTCTCTCTCTCTATCTCTCTCTCTCTCTTTCTCTCTCTCTCTCTCTCTCTCTCTCTCTCTCTCTCTCTCTCTCTCTCTCTCTCTCTCTCTCTCTCTCTCTCTCTCTTGTGAAGGTCACGATTGGTAAAATTTCCATTGGAAGTGCACAACCAGTAGGACGTTAACCCATTCAGCCCTAACGCACTACAGCAGGAGATGGGATAGAGAGAGAGAGAGAGATGATGATGATGATGAAATTTTATTTATAAACGGTAAAAAGTTTTGACAGAAATAAGAGATGATGATGAATCTTTATTAGGCAACTCAATGCCTGTCTTACAAGCTGTCCTGTAAACAAACAACATAACAGGAAAATAAACATAGCATGCAAATAATAACAATAATAATAATAAGAAGAAGAAAAACTACGGAAAAAAACAAACACAATAGGTGAATCAATGAAAGGGAAAAAAAAACAAAAAAAACAAAACAAACAATTCGTATTGGAGAAGTAGTAACTGCCACCAACACAAAAGTAAGAGAAATAAATGAGTGCATAGCACTAATATTATACTCAGCTAAGACAGTGTCAAAGAATCAGCAGCATCAAGAGCATATAGCGACACCGACAAGACCAAGGACTATCAGTTTACAAATGCAAGGAGAAAGAGAAAATACTTGACTTTCACGTGTTATCAACAACAATACTCTGATATGGCAAACTGTGAAGTCAGGCTGAATGGAAGTGCGTTCGCAAAGCTCGTTTAAAGTGGGTTTTACCTGAACATGATTTAATGTTCAATGGCAATGAGTTCCAGACAAAACTGCCCGAAAATAGAAGGCTTGACTTGTAGAGATCTATCCTGGGTCAGGGTAAATGAAGCAAGCCATGTCTCGTGTGTAGCTGATGCCTAGGGCTGAAGTTAAATAGCGCGCACAGATACTCGGGGACTTGATAATGAAATATTTTGTGCATGAGGACGCATTTGTTAAAGAGAGAGAGAGAGAGAGAGAGAGAGAGAGAGAGAGAGAGAGAGAGAGAGAGAGAGAGAGAGAGAGAGAGAGAGAGAGAGAGAGAGAGAGAGAGTCGTCAGTCCCTCGCCATAATGTCACTTGCAGCCCCTTTGCTGACGATGGAACACTTAACGTTTCATCATCAAATGTAACCAGTATGACTCAGTCACTACAGAAAAGCTTGAACGATGTATCTGAATGATGTAAAAACAATTCCATAATACCGAACCCTGATAAAACTAAATGTATGTTATTTACAACCAGGCAGAAACATCAGCTGAATCCACATCCCCTTATGCTCTCGTTTAATGGCCAGCCTGTTGAACAAGTCTCAGAGAACAGCGCATGCTTGGTATCATCATAGACGACAAGTTGTGCTGACAGAGTCATATTATAAAGTATGTAAAACAGTATTTAAAAATGTATTCCTGTTATCAAAATTGACATATTTCACTGATGAACCAACTAGGAATCTCTTCTATTGTGCCCATATACAGCCACATTTAGATTACGCCTCCACTGTTTGGGACGGCAGTAATGACGCCAACTTAAAAAGGCTGAACTCGCTCCACAGAAGGGCCATACAACTAAATGTTGACAGTTTTACAGAAGTCACAAGTACTGACGACAAATTCAAGCCGCTAGATATCCTGCCACTTGAGCATCAATTTAGTTACAACAAGCGGATACTCGTGTACAAAATTACATGCTCGGAAACGCCAACGGGGTATCTCACTAATATATTTCATTTCGCTCATAGGTCTAGTAGACCAGGAAAAAATCTAGCAGTGCTCATGCCACGCCTAGATATTATAAGACATCCTTGTCTTATTCAGGAGCTAAGTTTTGGAACACGATTCCCGCATATATTAGAGCAGCCTCTTCAAAACGTTCAGGACACAACTGCTGAAATATCTTAGAAGTAGATAAAATACTATTTCAGCTACATGTTACATGTGGTGCGTCATGTCTGGCGCATGGCGGGTGCGCATACGTGTCTGCGGGTCGAACCCTTGCGTTCGTGTGTGTGTCACATTTTTGCTTTTGATTAGAATTATTATTTCATTTTCATTCATGTGCATATTAACTTTTTACTCCGATGACTGTGTGTGTGTGTGTGTGTGTGTGTGTGTGTGTGTGTGTGTGTGTGTGCGCGTGTTAATTCCTGTACATATTAACTTTTACTCCGATGTGTGTGTGTGTGTGTTTGTGTGTGTGTGCGTGTGTGTGTGTGTGCGTGTGTGTGTGTGTGCGTGCGTGTGCAGAGAGAGAGAGAGAGAGAGAGAGAGAAAGAGAGAGAGAGAGAGAGAGAGAGAGAGAGAGAGAGAGAGAGAGAGAGAGAGAGAGAGAGAGAGAGAGAGAGAATGAATAAATGAATAAATGAACGATTGAATGAATGAATGAATGAATGAATGAATCAATCAATCAATCAATCAATCAATGAAACTTTATTTTTCAAGCATGGAGACAATAGGCGCACATATCTTTTCATATCTGTCCTTGCTAAACTACGGATTGAACACAAAACAACAAGTCAATACAAGCAAATGACATACATACATTGATAAAATAAGCTTCGTTTGTAAACTAAGCAAAATCAGTTTAACGTCAGTACATATACATACATGCAACACACGCCCGCGCCCGCACCCACAAACACACACACGCAAGCACGCACGTACTCACGCGCATGCGCGCGCGCGCACACACACGCACACATACACATACATACAATGCTGATATTGCCGAGGGCGCCACAGTGCAGTTAGATGTTCAAAGAGTCAAATAAACAAACTAAGGTAAATAAACTATAAAAAAGACTATGTATCAGAAATGTTTGGTTTTTGACATGTACTCGAAAACTCTCTTCCTAAACAAAGGCAGGCTTTTAGTTAGCTGCAAATGTGAAGAGAGAGAGAGAGAGAGAGAGAGAGAGAGAGAGAGAGAGAGAGAGAGAGAGAGAGAGAGAGAGAGAGAGAGAGAGAGAGAGAGAGAGAGAGAGTAGAGAGAGTCGCCAGTCCCTCACCATAAGCATCAGTCTTGAGCGTAATCACTTGCTGTCTGTAACTCACTGTTTTCAATACAAACAATGATGCCTACATTTTCTCACTTCATGCTAGGTTGGATTTGCTGAGAATTTGCCAAATTAAGCTTCTCGATTCTTGCCTTTACAAAGAAAGACTTGTTTCTCAGGGAGTAATCCTCGGCTAAGGGAGGTAAATTCACCGAAAGTGCATTCAGCTTCGTCTACCATTACATGCTGATTATCGGTCCTGGCGCCAGAGGCGTGAAATCCGTCTTTGAGGAAGCGTGTACCTAAGCATACTGCGTTCGATAATGAACACGTAGGCAGTTCCTCATCTCATCCTCCAGCCCCCCCCCCTCCTCCCCTCCTTCCCCGCACTCCCAGAATGTGGGGGGGGGGGGCGGGGTGGGGGGGGGGGGGGCGGGCCTGGAGGCTGAGGAACTGCCTCGCGCTCTCCCACTACCACACTTCCCCACCACTACCACTTCCACTTCTACAAGCATATTGTGCACATACATTTTTCTGAGCCTCTTCAACTCTATTTTATGATCGCCTGCAGCCGTCTCTCAGGAAAAAAAGAAAAAAAGAAAAAAAAACAAAACACGGTGTTATCCCTGAATATAGCCGGATAATGTTTCGGTACCGTTGTATGGTTACAATGGGGCAATTACAGCGCTTGGATACTTCTGAAAACACAGTGGTTACCTCCCTCCCTCACTTATCACAAATCATGCTACATAATGTTTTAGAACACACTGATCGAGGGAGTTAACCAGTGTGCTCTGGGAAATGAGATAGACTGACTGATTTGACTATCTTAAAATACACCGACCATTCAATGAATTTTACCTGGGAAAACTGACTTTTGACACGATCCCATCCTGCCTTTGGTGTCATAGGCTGAAGGATTAACTCATTCGCGCTTATGCCGCGCATCCGCAATGCGGCTGGCCTCGAATGAATTAATGTTTATGTCCTGTCTTTGATGGTAGCAAAATGGACATCGTTTCGACCACCGTATATGAAATTACTACTCTTGTTTACCGGCTTTGCGAGTTGGAACTCCTCATGTGTGGTACAGATGTCATAAATGTTTCGTATTTTTATCTATTTCTTTTAGAACACTGATTGTTGTTCTTTCGCATTTTCAGCCGTTCATCCGGAAACGACGTTCATCTCCGAAAAAAAGATTAACGGGGAATTGTGCGTATAACTTGAACAGTTTACGTCAGTGTTCCACATGCTAATGTTAATTCTACCACGGTACGGTCGTAAACATGACAGGCGATGCCATGCAACCGTGTTTCTGTCATCGCAGCACATGGCGAAGTTCTCCATTGAGGATGTTTTTGTTTGCTTGAAACGAAAATACTGCAAATGCTGTTACTCTGTAACAAAACAATGTGAAGCAAAACAAGAGTTTCAAGTGTTCGCTCCATCAACAAGCGTCATCCCATTGCAAGAGGCATAGATCCTCCCGAGTCGGCCACGTATCTGCGTGGACTCATAGGGACTTATGCATCTTTTGATATTCTTTTATGTTTGTTCTTTTCAGCCGTGGATTTAACCCATTCAGCCCTGACGCACCACAGCAGGAGATGGGTCGACCATGATAATTCAAGGGTAGTGCCAGATTAGCTTCGCGCCTGTCGGCGCCAAGCTAATCTGGCACTACCCTTGAATTATCATGGTCGATCCATCTCCTGCAACAGGTGCATAGTCGTTAGATGACGCCTCCAAAATTTGGGAAATACGTGCGCCGGGCTGAATGAGTTAAACTACGCTGAATATTCATCTTTTCGCTGCCAACGGATATAAATTGTATCTATGATACGACAGAAAACTCAACACCAAGTAAACCCATCCACCCAAGCATGGATAGAAATGGGGCCAGCAACAGGCAAAGAACCTAATGAACCCCCGCAGATGCGGGGGTTCATGAGGTTCTTTGCCTTTTGTATTTGGTGTCTTGCTTGCATGTTCCCCAGCAGTGAAGACGCCACGACGCTAAGGTGACTGGCCAAGAGAACGTCATGTGCCGCTATGTAATACAGATGATTTGTATGATCACAGGTCCAGAGAACCTACATGTTGACAGCGGCTCTTATGGAGATACGCTGTCAGAGAGCTTTACTCGGGTAGGCTTCCTGGACATGTGGCTAGTTATGGGAAACGCAGGTAAATTTGCTCCACTCTGATTCTGGCTCCTTTGCTTGGCGTCTTTCCAGCACCAGTCTATTCTAGTATTCGATGCGCAGATAACCAATAACTACGTTCGTTGAAGGCTACATGACTTGTCCGTCGGAGGAAGACGGGTTTCTACAGGGCCATCAATGCATGTGGCATGGACATTCAAAGAGCCCCTGCTCCCTGTCCCTCTTCCATTTTGTGAGGTGGAGGTAGTGGGGGGATGAGGGGAGCGGGGGTAGGGGCAGTGGTGGAGTTGTTCAATCGCTTGAGAATATTTCCCCCCACCTCCCCCCCCCTCCCCCTCCTCCCCCCCCCCCCCTAAAAATGAAAAATGGATTTCGAAAGAATTCGAGCAGAAAAGGATTTTAAGAATTTAAATATGCTGTAACTACTTTTATGCTAAATATGTTTATGACACAAATCTGATTTGATAAACAGTGATGATTTACGAGTTCGAAAACATGTTTTAAATAATCAACACATATAGGCAGTATAGATTAAAATCAGATGTTCGCTTCTGTGGAAAAATCTTTGCTCAAGGTATTGATAAGTAAATATGCGGACATACAAGTAAATGAAAAACACTGAATGTTTAAAAAATGTTTAAAAAATGCTTTCGCTGCACAGCATCCTCTTCACGTCAGCTATGTTTATGGCAATAAACTCACTGTTTTACAAGCAGTGCCATTTATTAAAAAAACAAACAATCCTCTTTTATATTCAGCATCAGTATGGAGATCACACACACACACACACACACACACACACACACACACACACACACACACACACACACACACACACACACACACACACACACACACACACACACACACACACACACGAAACAACAGGCAGTACATGAAAGGGACTGTTGCCAGCTTTTTTTTTTATCCCCAAGAGACATAGATCGGTACAAATCTCCCTTTCCTCCTCACTCCCCCTCCCTCACTTCCACCCCCTCTCCCCACAATCCCTATTATACCCCTCGTGCCTGCACTCCCACCTGTTACCTTAGCCACACTTCCCTGTTTAGCGATCAGACCACAGAGGGCAGAAAACCCGGAGAAAACTCGGAGCGTCAACACAATATTGACGCTCCAAAACAGGGGAAGAAACTCTTGTACCAACTTCGGTTTTCTACCCCTGTGATCAAACGGAGAAAATCGTCACTATTTAAAAGTGTGAGTGATTTCAATTGACACATGAGCAGAATTGTCAGCTTCATTCGATCTGCAAGAGGCATAGATTCCCATGAGCCCCCGCTGCCGCGGGGGCTCATGAGAATCTTTGCCTCTTGCTGTTAGTGATCGGCCCAGTTTTTACAGGTACGCCTCACGCTTTTGGCAAACAATAGAGGTTACTGTTTTCAGAACCTGTGCACGGGAGAAAATGGCAAGCCAAAATCGATTGGCGCTAAATTGCCGAGAACTAATCCGTTTCTCAGCTGACATCACTTAAAAGCGCGTGTCAGCAACAATCATGCAGGTAAAACTTGGGCCATCAAGATTACCTGTCCATTGTGCCAGGTGAGAGGTGTTGGTTGATTAGTTCGGGTTTAACGTCCACAGCACCGAGGTGATCATGGACGGCCCTGACGGGCGAGTTATGGGGGACAGGGAAATCTATTGCCTATGGAGTACGACCTGAACACTGATCAACTCAGGCGCACTCCAACTGTGCCACTTTGATTTACCAGGACCTTTCAACGGACATGCTATTGAACAAATCCGGTTTTTTTCCCTGGATTGTGAGTCCAGCTACCGGGGCCGGGACGGGATTCGAACCCATGACCCGGCGATTCCCTTCGCTCTCCTGCTCTGACGTTTAACCGCCTGAGCTATTTCGGACTCGTGAGAGGTGTGTTGGTACATAATTATATATACTCCCCCCCCCCCCCGACCCTACCTCACCCCAACCACCCACCACCTTCACTCCGCCTTCCCCCCTCCCCTCCCATCTCCACCCTCCCCGCTCTAAAAACAAGTGAAATAGTGTAACCGACAAATAATTATAAACCTGTAACAGACCAATAATTCCAATGACTGATGTGTTTGTCAATCTGTAATGTTGGACCTTGCGGCCACAGCAGTATGGTCTAACATGTCAGACAAGCACACAGACATTTCAGCTATAGAGTGACAGAAGCTGTACAGAAATAATTATGTGCAGAAAAACTGACGAAATAAACTTGTTACCTCATTCAGCCCGACGCACGTATTTCCCCAATAATTTCTGTAGGCGTCATCTAACTACTATGCACCTGTTGCAGGAGATGGGTCGACCATGATAATTCAAGGGTAGTGCCAGATCAGGGCTGAATGGGTTAAATTCGAAGCGACAAGCGGAAGTCAAACTGACGGTTACAACAGCTTTCCGATAATTATGTAACTGACAAAAATGAACGGTTGTATTTACACGACCTGAACACTGATGTGCAAAATTTCCCTCTCCAGTTGAAACCGCGCGGATATTGTAAAGTAAAAGATGAGTGAGAATGTGAGAGGTTTGGTAGGAATCTTATAATCTCTGTTTCGACATCCAGACTAAAGCGATGCCTGCGAAGCGAGTAAGAGAGAGAGAGAGAGAGAGAGAGAGAGAGAGAGAGAGAGAGACAGAGAGAGAGAGAGAGAGAGAGAGAGAGAGAGAGAGAGAGAGAGAGAGAGAGAGAGAGAGAGAGAGAGAGAGAGAGAGAGAGAGAATGAACGAACGAACGAAAGAAACTTTATTTTCCAAGGATAAAAGAATAGGTGCGCAGACCTGTTTTCATTCTTGTCCTTGCTACACACTACAAAACAAAATAACGTAGAGAGAGAGAGAGAGAGAGAGAGAGAGAGAGAGAGAGAGAGAGAGAGAGAGAGAGAGAGAGAGAGAGAGGGGAGAGAGAGAGAGAGAGAGAGAGAGAGAGAGAGAGAGAGAGAGAGAGAGAGAGAGAGATGGAAGCCGGAGAATCGTTTCATGACTGAAATTAAAATAAAGCAATGTTCTGCCCTGTCCTTTTCCACTCGTGTTTACATCCTGCTTCATTTAGCTGATGTCCTCGCGTCCTTTAAAACCCCACCTTCTTGCCCTGCATTCACATCCATTTTTTTCTCATATGTTTCACATTTTTGCCTATTTTCCACTCGAACACATCGTTCCGTCCCATTCCTTTTTCTCAATCAATCCCAGTTTCCAACAATCGTTTCTTGCTAACTTAAACACGACATGTGCTCTTGAGTCTTAATTGAATGCGCTCTTTAAAAAAAATCGTAAAATCATTTCGCAACTCTTCAGACTGGTAATACCGGTTTAATTCTTGTTTAATATTCTGCGTAAATAATCATATTGCTAACTTTAAGAAATGAAGATCCTTGAAATTCGAATCTCAAAGTGATGCGTGATCCTGGCGCAAAGCAGGTTAATTTCCTTGTCATCTAACCCTTTCAACGCCGAGAAACAGTGAACGTTATCCACCTGCGAGAGACATAGATCCTCATGAGCCCCCGCAGTTGAGGACCTATGCCTCGCGCTGACACGAAGTATTATTCTTCGTTCTCTGGACGGCAATTAGACGGTGACTTAGCAGAGATTTCAAAAGAACACTCTGCGTTAACCGGCAGTAAAGGGTTAAGCCATAATGCTTGTCAGGCACTACGATTGTACTTTCATAACTGATCGATCTCCCGTTCCAGTAATCTGAATAATCTGAAATGTCGGCATCTTGCAGGCGGTTGTTGTTGTTGTTGCTGTTGTTTAACCCTTATCATTCGGAATACGCCAGCGTGTGAAATAAGTTTGACTAAAATGGTTCAAGGGTAGTGCCAGAATAGCTTGGCGCCTCTAGGCGCCAAGCTATTCTGGCACCACCCTTGAACTAAAGCCATTGGTCTGTATCCTTATCTGTACGTACTATAATGCAGCTTGCATATGGCAGTGTACAAATTTGAAGCTTTTAGCCTCAGTATGATATGGGTTGAAATCTGTTGATGGAATGGAAAGCTACACGAAAGCAACAACAACAACAACACAGGAGAGCGGACTCACTCCAGACTTGTGGCATCCGGATACGCGACATAAAGCCGAGTATCCGAATGCAGCATGTCTCAAACTGTGCCAACGCCTCGCTCAATTCGGCGTATGAGTTTTCCGGCATCATTTTTAAAACGTTTTCGTTCGGTTCATTAGACCAAATTACTTGCAAGAAATGTCAATGGAGATGAAAACCTCAATGTTAGTAAATCAAACAGAAACTAAGGTATATTTATGAAAGACCTTGGCGTCTCTTTTTTCATTTATTTATTTATTTTGTTTATATTATGTATTATTTATTTATTTATTTATTTATATCTATTTATTTTGTATTATTAATGAATGAATGAATTAAGTAAGTAATTTTTATTCCATCAAAAGGGGAATAACTCCTTTTGGTTGCCGACAAAGCAGTACTTAGTAGCGAAGTGTTTTTTTTTTTTGTTGTTTTTTTTTATATTTTATTTTACCTTTGTGTGTGTGTGAGGTGGGGGGGGGGGGGGGGGAGGGGGGAGGCCTTAGAAAGGCTGTTTTGACTGCCATTTTTGTGTGTTCTATATTTCTATAGCCGGAGGAATAAAGGGACAAACATCTTGCACTTTAAATTTTTTATGTTTGTTTCATCTCGGGAAACATTTTTTCCGTGTTTTTCTTTTTTTAGCGCCTGGATCTAATTTCAACGTCCGGTGGTCCTGACAAGATGAGCGATGGCCGTCTCTTTCAGAGCGGACAGGTGTTCGGAAATGGCCCATTCATTTTCCATTAACTCTTTAGCAAAAGGCTAAGCCCTGATGTGACAACACCTTATAAGCGAACCTGTCCAGTACCACTGGAGACACAGATTATCATCGTGTGCCCTTTTGACAAATGGCAAATCTTCTTTATCCATTCACTGCCGAGAAAAAGCCAATGCAGTCTAACTCCCAGAGGCATAGATCCTCACGAGCCCCCGCGAATGCGGGGGCTCATGAGGATCTATGCCTCTTGCCGAGACCACTTTGTATCCATGCTCTTTGGAAATTTTGCGGCGTTTGATCGATCAATGAGCTCAGATGTCAGAAACAAAAAAAGGTCCGTTGCCAGGGAAGGGAATAATAATAATAATAATAATAATAATAATAATAATAATAATAATAATAATAATAACAATAATGAGTATTTATATAGCGCTTAATCTTAATCAAAAGCTCTAAGCGCTTTACAATCTGTACACACAGATAAAAATACGACATATGCATATAACAAACAAAACACAATACCCGAACACACCACTTTTACAATAAACTAAACAACAATGCATACATAATAATTTATATTCTAATTAACATTCAGTCTAAACAATGAGGATTACAGAACTACAACTAAGGCATCAAACACTGGCAGTTATTCAAAGTAAAGCTTGAAGAGGTGAGTTTTCAACGACCTCATGAAATCAGAGACAAACTCACTTTCTCTGACCTCAAGAGGACCTGTATTTCATAACACAGGGGCTTGATAAACAGAAGTGCGCTGACCAAATGTCTAATGGTTAATGTTCTATTTGCGAGGGGACACAGGTTCTGATGTCCCCTGCAATTGCAGGGGCTGATGCGAACCTGTGTCCCTCTCAGATGGGAACTAAGCATCTCCTGATAAACACTTTCACAAAACTGTGACCGTGTACACCTTGTTTGAAGGAAATAGCGTCAGTTCGCCGTATCCGGCCACAAGAGGGATAGATTATTAAGCGCAACTGCAGCGCCTGGAGAGCCTGAGAATCTTAGTCTCTGGAGCATTGAAGGAACTGACTGATTCCTCGAGGAACTGGCTGAAGCCCTGGGGTCAGCTCCGCGGGTGAACATTGTACTGCGCAAGTCACTAAGCAAGGTGCTCCGCGATTGCGGAGCACCTTGCAGAGTGGCTTGCGCAGGACTAAGCTCACTCATGCAGCTAATCCAAGATGACTGACGTGAGTGATTACGGTAATGTCTTAGATGATTAGCAAAACATCTTTTCTCTGCCGAGAGGTACATGAATCTTACATCCTGATAAGGCCTTGAGGCAATGCTTCGGGGACTCTTGTTTATCTGTACCTCTCGCCCGGTCAGATTAGAACCAATCCAACACACACACGCACACACACACACACACACGCACGCACGCACGCACGCACGCGCGCGCACACACACACACACACACACACACACACACACACACACACGCAGTCGCGCGCAGACAAATGCCTCTTTTATATTTCAGACTGTTCCACGGGTACTAATAAACCCACTGACGGGTGTTCCGCTGTGGTTAAACGCTGGGCAGCTTAATTCTAAAGGCAATCTCACAGCGGGACGCAAATCTGTACTACTTAAGAATGAAAAGACCATTGAAGTCTTAGTCAAAGACAGTATCAACCAACCCAAGTGTCACACCAGGGAGGAAGAGTATATACCACACGGAATATCTGGATATTTAGTTCGATTTTAATGATTTGATTTTCTCATTCGCACGACAAACAATAGACAAGACGTACACAAACCTACGCACTATTCGCTCAATTCATACATGCACCTGTAAAATACGCACACGCTTAACCATTCGCACAATGTTCACAGCACTAACCACACATCCTACACTTATTGTTCCACTACGATGTCACATCTCAATGTCTGTCGAAAATAACTGACACTAATTAATGCTTAGATCATCGAACGATCAAACAGTTTGATTACTCCGACCGTGAATAAAGATGAATGTAGCGTCGCTGCTTGTTGGAATAAAGATGAATGTAGCGTCGCTGCTCGTTGATTCAGTCACACCACTGGTCGAATAATCGCACTGTCTAGTCTCGCGATGGCACATCGAAGCTCCACACGCACACCGTCTGGATCAACTGGACTATCTCGTACACCACGTTGATTGATTACATTTCCACATGAAGCATACACAAATCCAACTTCTCAGCTGGTGATAAGGGGCATCTATACAACATATAAAACGGATCTCTCCATAAGACATCCGCCATTGCTTAAAATATACTTCCGCCGGAATGACGACACTGTAGCGATGACGACCGCAAACGGCTTCCGGACGTTGTCGCCGATTCCCGATCGTTTCCGACTCGAATAAAATATCGTAACAACAATCAATTCGAAATACCATGCACACCCATGAATACGACATATTCCTGCACAACACATAACCTCTCAATTCAATCCGAATCATTACGAAATCAAACCGGCTCAACGAAACGATCATTCGATTCATCCCCGCGCGCCGATCGCCAGACGACACCGCAAACTCACCGATGCGCGCCGAATGTCACACAGTTCCGAACTAGCGCCGAACAACTAATACACTTTTCGAATCTACTACTTAACAAATGCGAATCAGCTATATAATAAACAAATACATACCCAAAGATGCGTGAAGTAAACCTTCGACTGTTTCAGGCCTGTCTGCCCGTCTTGGCCTTTGGACAAGGTCCTGGTACTCGTTACTCTAATCAGTCGATCTGGTTACTAGTCGTAGTTCTTAAACTACATAATTTTACGTACCACTGTACTGAGCATTCTGCTCTCATCGTCTATTCTACCATAGACCATAACACGGCATTTCTCTGCCCACTACACCTCACAAAAAAAAAACTTTTAACTCGAGAGCAAAATCTCTCCTGACTGCCTTCCAAACGATTCACAGTGACGTAACTCTTCAAACCAACATCCTACGTCACATGTTCCAAACACACATCTTACGTCACATGTTCTTGACGTCACTAAAAAGTGCATGCCCTCACCACAACACACAGCATAGAACGAAATTCCTTCCCAGAAGAGAATACTGCATAATGATTAAAATAAATTGTGACACCAAGTAAGATAAAATATGTGAGCTAGGTGTGATTCTCGACCATAGTCGTAAGTTCCACAATCATAGACCACCATACAAATCCCTCCGGCTGAAACATTCAGCCCCGACACACTAAAAAAAGAAGATACCAGTCGACCATGGTGTTGATTCTTCAAGGCTGGTGCCAGGATCGATGCTTGGCGTCAAGCTATCCGGGCACCACCCTTGAAGTACGATAGTAGAACTATTGCATCCTCAACCTTAATGCAGTCCTTAGATGACAACTTTTTACTTTGGGAGCTGCGATGCTGAGGCTTAATGTGTGAATGAGGGAAACGATTTACACGTTTCAACGGGCTTGAAAATGTAGAGCCATGATTGCCAGTAATTGACAACGAACTGGCCTACCAAATGCACTTGATTTCACTTGTTTAAAAAATCATTTCAATCACTTGAATCTTAGAATCATTCTTTTCGTAATTTACAATATGAAATAGCACTAAAGCTGCCGACACAAAACTCAATAACAATAACAAGAACTCCTATCATCGAGCCGCCCCCCCCCCCCCCCCCCCAAAAAAAAAAAAAAAAAAAAAAAAAAGTATAAAGTATGTTTTCTCGGTTGATGTGATAACTCACCAATCATTATTTGGTGTGATATATACTTTCATAACACAGAAGCTCCTAGGGTGTGTTTTACGTTTTCATGGGGTATTATGAGTTTCGCGTTTAGGGATTGGCTGCCGGACGTCATCCGGAGTGGCGGCCAGGAAGTCTATGGTGTCAGATTTCCAGCAGACCCACAGGGCCCGGAATCCGTCAGATTTCCAGCAGACCCACAGGGCCCGGAATCCTACGGGGATATCTCATAATCGCGACCTTTCCGATGGAATTAACCCATATCATACTGAGGCTAAAAGCTTCAAATTTGTACACTGCCATATGCAAGCTACATTATAGTACTTACACATAAGGATTTAGACCGATGGCTTTAGTTCAAGGGTGGTGCCAGAATAGCTTGGCGCCTCGAGGCGCCAAGCTATTCTGGCACTACCCTTGAAGTATTTTAGACACACTTATTTCACACACTGGTGTATTCCGGATGATAAAGGTTAATAGCTACAGGGAACCTGTACTAAGCCGAACAACCATCTTTTTTGCATTAACAACAACAAAAAGTGTTCAACAGCAAAAATGTCACGTCATTAAAGACCACCATTTAGGTAGCTGCATCCACCTAAACGATGGTCTTTCACTCATTGTGCCCGAGGTACGAAATACCCACATTTTGGCGTTATCATCAGACGGCAAGCTTATCTGGCAATACCATTAATTTATCATGATAGATCTCCTGCTGAAGTGCGTTGGGGGCTTAAGTCTATTATGCAGGTGACCGCAGCGACCTAAATAATGATTTTTTTAATGACAGGCGATCTCTCATAAGAGTGGTCGTTCAGTACAATTCAGGAGACAGATCGACCATGATAATTTAAGGGTAGTGGCAGAATAGCTTGGCTCCGATAGGCGCCAAGATATTCTGCCACCACCCTTGAACTATGATGGTCGAGCCATATCTTTGCTGTGGTGTGTCGCGGGCAGAAGGAGTTAACAACACGTGAGCTCTCATAGTAGGTGTCACTCAAAACAGCCGCCAGGGGACTTTATTTTAGTGTAGGATTTCAGTATATATGTGACAGATCTTTATCAACCCCTTCGTCTGGTCGGCTCCAGTCGGCTGTTGACTGAGTCCTCTATGAAAGGTTATTTCAGGGCAAGTTTCACGCCTGTTACGCCAGAAAGCTTCTGAAAAATAACACAGAGCGTCATCAATGCAACCGTGGTCGGCATCACCATAATGCAGCTGCTCTAATTACCATGCATGCACAAGGGGCATAAATCATCATGAGCTCAAGCAGGCTGCAGGGGCTCATGAAGGTCTATGCCTCTTTCTGGCAGAGTCGGGCCCATTTTGTGCTCTAATGCACAGCTACTAGTAGCTGGATGGCCCCGATCATTGCGGCATGAGTTCTGGAAAGTATCGTGCTGTTAACCTTTTAATTCTGATACACTATTGATTGAAATCAGTTTTACTTAATAGTTCAAGGGTGGTGCCAGAATAGCTTGGCGCCTCAGGCGCCAAGCTATTCTGGCGCCACTCTTGAACAAAAATGGTTGGTAGTCTATCTCATAATCTGTAATGTAACCTTCATAGGGCAATAAGCAATTTTTTTTAAAAAGTCTCAGAATGTAATGGATTAGCACCAGATTAGTACCTCAAATTGTGAATGTCAATGAGGCAACGCCCCTTGATAGCAAGAGGCATGTATTCAATGAGGCTACAGGGGCACACAAGAACATATCCGACTTTATAGATGAAACCACGAAATGATTGAAGTTCTTGCAATGTTTAGCCCACTTTTTGTTTATGGGATAGCCTCTATATTTTGTCCTGAATTCGACGTTTTGAAGGTATCACTCTATAACGACCATGTACCATTTGCAGGAGATAAATCGACCATGATTAGTCAAGGGAATAGTGTCATCAGGCGCCAAGCCTATCTGAAACTACCCTTGCTTTATCGTGATAGATCTCCTGCTGAAGTGCATTGGGGGCTTAAGACCATGATATAGGTGGCCACAGCGACCCAAATAATAAGTATAATGACAGGTGATCTCTCATAAGAGTGGTCCTTCAGAACAGGTTCTGCTGCATCATAAAATTTGCAATTCCAACATGACTATAAAACCTGGTGCCAGTTAAAAAAGACTGATGAATAATGTCCAAAATGATCCTCCCTCGCGACTAATAGGTGAGGAGGTCTAGGATTGTGGGCCTTGTGCCTTCAGGGCCGTGCGGTTCGTAATTGCAGACCGACCGATCGTAGGAAATTTTGGAATCGAAAAGTGTCTATTTGAATTTGCCAGTTCAAATGCACACTTTCTCGATTCCAAAATTCTGGCATTGTAGCACACTTAACTCTTTCAGCCCGACGCACGTATTTTCCAAATTTTGGAGGCGTCATCATCTAACGACTATGCACCTGTTGCAGGAGATGGATCGACCATGATAATTCAAGGGCAGTGCCAGATTAGCTTTGCGCCGACAGGCGCCAAGCTAATCTGGCACTGCCCTTAAATTATAATGGTCGACCCATCTCCTGCTGTAGTGCTTCAGGGCTGAATGAGTTAAATATTCAAATGGGTAGGTCTACGCTGTGTACATTTAATTTACGCCCGAATTCAGCGATAATAACCAATGCAACGAAAGAAAAACAGAAGATAGTAGAACGGTCGTAGAGCAAGACGCGGTATCGATGGACCTGTCTAACTGACGCTGTTTGCATCTCAGCACATCACTGCTTTAGTCCACGTCACACTGGTTGTCCCCTCGATTCTCGACCGCTGATCAGCGGCAGCGAATCGAGGGGGCAACCAGTGTGAATCCACATATATGCCATCCACATATATGCCATTGGGGTCCTCACAAGGCGTTTTATAATGCTTCTACAGTTTCTTCGTTCTAAGAACCCTATATTTCAGTTCTGGTAACATTATGTCGGCGAACGTCTATCGAACAGAATGAAGAAAAAAAAATGCATCAAAGCTGAGAGAGTTAGGAAAAGATATATATTGCCCAATGCGCGAAAGGTCATCGGGCCGACGTCGGCCCGATGGCCTTTTGCGCATTGGGTTGTCTCCTTCTCGCACCTCCCTACAAAAAGAAAAAATGCCGAAGTACAACCGACCTTTTGTCAAACAGCCAGTGGGGGGTGGGGGGTGGGGAGTGGGGGGGGGGGGGTGATATCGGAGGTCAAACAAAACCAACAAATCAACCAACCAACCAACAAGCAAAACAAACAAACAAACATGAAAAAGTGAAACAGCAGATAAACCAGTATACAACTAATATACGAAGTATGCGATTAACCCCCTTGACTTCTGCTGACGATACCGGTCTGTGAAAAAGATGCTTAACTATACGCGTCTTTTCCGCCTAGCTGGTAGTTTCAGTAGCACGCACAGGGTTAAAAGTAAAAACAGCGCATGACGTCAACAATGAAGATATGTGTGACAGTCTGTAATTTTGGACCATAAAGTCCAAATAACCAGATGGGCACACATAATTATTATCAGTGAAATTTACCTCTATGGTTTGCATTCTGCTTCCGTCGTCCATACTGGCGAAAGGGATAAGTTGTCAGAATCTGGTTATCACTCGACGATGTCCGTTCACAAATCTAAAGTACACAGATCTGTATAATGTTGCTGTTGTCGTTGTTGTTGTTGTAGTTTACGTTCCTGGACTAAACACTCCTAGGATCACAGAGCAGAGCGTGAAAGAGCCGGAATTACGTATGTAATTTTTTTAATTGCTCCACCGCACGCATACGCGCACATGTTGGTGACTACTTTCCAGCTTAAGTGGATCTATCTCCAACATTGGTTGTTGGTATGCTGAAAGTTTGCCATAGCTGAGAAACTCCACTCCATGTCATAATAATGCTGTCATAATAATGCTGCAACAACACTCGCAGTAGAGTCAATGTTTAGCGACAGTCCTCTGATGATGGCAAAGAACACGTTCGTGATGCCTGAATCAGTCTCCTTGTGGGTCACTTTGTATGCACTGTGAGTCATCCATGTGGCAGGATGGACACTGGTATTATCAAAATTATATACGGTACTATCTATGAGTCTTTATGCAAGCGCCATTTTATAACCATACTGCTTTTCTATTTAAAATAAAGAAGTCGTAACCACTATACTACCGAGAATCGCGAACAACTTGTCTCACTGCAAGAGGCATAGATCTTCCATGACCCGAAGATCCAACTGCTAGAGGCATAAATCCTCATGAACTCCCGCATCTGCGGGGGTTCATGAGGATCTATGCCTCTTGCTGGCTTCATTCATACCTATGCTCCTCAGACGTACGGACTATCTGGCGATCAGTCTGTGTTAGTTCCAGAGACAGTGCATTAAGTTGCTGGCGGTGATCCGACTCGAAATAGTTTAAATGATGATCACATGATCGCCTTGTGCAGTACACAGGATACAAAGCGGTGTTCATGTCAATCATTTATCTTTTGACGGGCAAATATATATCCTTGATCTTTGATTTTCACTTGATTTAATGCGCAGCATCCCGCAGATGCAAAAGTGCAGTTGGACACATTCAGATAACTCTCACACATAATATTATATGTGAATTTAGATAGACACTGACTGAGGTTCAACGCCTTTCCGCGGCTTTACGATGTTTACGTGACTGCCTCTTCGTAAAAATCAGTGGTGTAATAATATAGCAGCAGTTACGACTGTGAAAGAAGCACCGTCCACTTTTGCACGAGTAACACAGCTTTACTGATGGGCTCCGCAAGTGCAAATTCATGCCTCTCGTTGATCATTTACGTTTATATTCTTCGGTCGTAGGCGTTGATTGGATTTTCAATTTACGATGCTCAAATTTGAAATGACCTTTGCCACCCCTGATGTTAACTCAGTTAACCGCAGGGCCGCATTTTGGGGGGCATCACCTAACGACTATGTACCATCTGCAGGAGATGGATCGACCATGACAATTCAAGGGTAGTTCCAGATTAGCTTGGCGCCGTTAGGCGCCAAGCTAATCTGTCACTATCCTTGAATTTTGACGGCGCCAAGCTAATCTGGCAATATCCATGAATTTTGACGGCGCCAAGCTAATCTGGCGGCACTATCCTTGAATTATCATGGTCGATCCATCTCCTACTGTACTGCGTTGCAAAATGGATTACAAATTTGACTGTCTGTAATTTAGTCCTTACGGACTCATTTTCAGGTCCTTGGTGTTTCTAACCTCTCATCTGATGACATTTTCTACCCTCGACCCGTTGCAGAATAGTCAAGTCCAAATTCACAGCGGTCCGACACACAGATGACTGCGAGAGCTTGCCGACGACGCGCAGTTAACGCTGCAAGCACTCAGATTGATAACGGTGAGTCTTTTTTTTTTTTTTATAATGTTTATGGGTTGCAGCGCGGATGCACTAGTTTCTCAAACATTCGTTGCTGCTGCACTTATCTTCACGCCATGCTGACAGGAAGCATTTATTTTAAGCGGTTTTTTTTTTTTTTTTTTTTTTTTTTTAATCAGGAGGGTGATGAACTTAGGACGTTGACACGTTTTATCAAAATGTGAAACTACGGCTGAGAAATGCAGCCCTTATCAGCGCTGACCTAATCTTTTGCCTGTCGGTAAAGATTTTTTTTTGTAGGAGTCACCTTGACAAAAAGGGCTGCCGGCAGCCAGAAGTGCTAAAATGATTTTCCACAGCCTGAAGCTGGCTTTTTTTTCTTCTTCTACATGTCTATATAGTATAGAGCAGCTTAGTACAAACCTGTACTTTGTCACTAAATGAAAAAAAAAAAAAAAAAAAAAAAGACAAACGACAGCAATGTCCTTGTAGCTTGTAGATATATTGAGCTGATAATATTGATATTACTTAGCTTGCGATTGAAAAAGAACACACACACCATAAACTGGATAACTCATCGCACATGATAACGATGGCGCACATGGACTCACGTGGTCGGCACAGGCATCTGATGACTGTTCGATAATCAGTCCACGTCTGATTCAGATGTGAATCGTAATCAAACTTATAAAAAATCTTTTATGTGCTGGTCTGTAAATTTTGCACCTCGCGGCTTACATCTTTAAGGTTTTAAACATTGAAGTTATGGGTCTAAGCAAAGGTCATCGGGCCCACGACGGTCGCAGTGGGCCCGCGCACGTCTGTGCGCGGGCCCACTGCGGCCCATGAGGGCCCGTAGACGTTTTGCTACGAGGTTTTTATGACTAGCAGTCACTCCGAATCTTCAGTCCAGATCTTAGGCTTAGGTGTTCCTGCATTATGCCACCAACACAGATCAGACCAATTCACATGTTACTCACAGCTCTGCGATAAGCCGGTGAAAGAGGTCACCAGACGAGAGGCTGCATTGCTGGCCTGTGACGGCAAAAGACTGCAAGTGCATTTTCGTGAAAAGCGAAATTTGTACCGTATTACTACGAAAATATCGCTTTTCACGGCTTACTGTCTACTGCCTCGTCGCCTCAAGCACCAGACGGCGCAGAGAGGATTGAATGAATGAATGTCTACTGCCTTCACAGGCAAACAATTGATGCAAAATCTTATCTGATGAGCTCTTTCCCCAGCTATGGCAGAGTTGTAAATACCATGTAATTTGTGCCGCTCTCAGGGCAGCTTACATAAAAATAAGCCCAGCATCTGGACTGTTCGTGTAACATGTAAATTTGTCCGATCTGCGCTAGCAACGTACATAAATTCTCAAAAATATCGGTGTATGCAAATCCTGCCGATTTGCAATATGAGCGAGATGGATTTTCATGAACATCGTCATCTGAATCAGCTTGTTTCTTTAACGTACAAAAGTCATAGATTCTCATAAGCCGCTGCGATGCAGGGGCTCATGAGAATCTATTCCTCTTGTGAAGGAACACTCGTCCCACGAGAAATCATTGCCCTGATCACGTGGTTTCACTATAATCCATAGCGAACAACGGCTGCAGCGTGTCTGAACAGAATTCCAATGCATCTACACAATAACGCAAATTTATAAGGAATGCACGAGTTCTTGGCATAAAAAGAGAAGAAAAAAAGTCACCTCTGCGGAAGTTCTTGGAAGGAATTTCAATGAACACTAACAACGCATCTACAGAATTCCAATGCATATCCACACTGAGAAAATTACAGCGAATGCTCGAGTTGCAGGCACGAGGAGAATGTGCGACTGTGTGGGAGTACACAGAAAGCAATTACATGTAAAATTTTGTATTAATTTCAGTCCACTTAATAAAAAATTAAAAAATATTTTTTAAAAATGATTTAAATTTTCAAAACATTCAGAAGCTCTCTTGAGCTTGCCCTTAGCACCACGTGAATGTTCTGTGTTTACGTACAGTGTGTGAGGGAATGCGCGTGTTTCACGTGAGCGTGCTTGTTGGGTTCAGTTCGCGGCTATGTCCTGTGCATTGAGTTATATTATAAATATGAAAAAATGCTCCATATAAATACTATGTATTATTTATTTATTTTTTTAAATGAATACGAACAATGGAAGAAAGTTTCACTCACAAAAGATCAAACCTTCAGAAACAATTGAATACTGAGATCACAACACCGCATGACGTCAGAAGCGACACCGCGTTGTGTGAGAAAAAGTCCATTCTTTTCACTTTCAAAACCATCTGTTCACATTCTAGAACTTTCCATACTAAACACTCTGTACACACAGCGGGAAATCGAGCGAGTTTGATTCCTCAAGCAGTAAAGCCAACTCACCTGCTCAGTGTATAAACATTGCCAAGCAAGTTTGCAAGAAACAGAGTGTATTCAACCCCTTCAAAGCCGAGGAAACACTTGAACGCCGCCCAACTGCAAGAGGTATAGATCCTCATGAGCCCCCGCAGTTGCGGGGGCTCATGAGGATCTATGCCTATTTCACATTTACGTCCACGTACTTTGACCGCTGGGGATCTTATAAATCCTTCATGCACTAGTGTTTCCGCAAAAACATATGACACTGTTATACTGAGCTGTACAGCTCGGACTCTCATGATACCCTTACTGATCCTGCGACGCCGGCCCGATGGCCTTTTGCGCATTGACAGCCCTCTAGAGGCAAAGGACTATAATCCTATTTTCGTGAAAATCAAGATTTTCCGTCTATTACAATTACAAACTCACGTGTCACAAAAATGGACTAGTCGGCCTTTGCTTCCAGAGGGCAGGGCTTCTGTCCTCGTGACCGCTCTAACACACTTGCTGAAAGTAATGTGCCCGTACATAGCCCCTCGCGGGTACTCGCCATGCTCTCAAATGCCGATAGGTGTCGCCTACAGCACACTGATATGTGTCTGGGGACAGTTTAAAGACGAATCCGTTCCTGTCCCGCACCGAAAGGCGTAATGGTATCTAATAAGGAGTAGGACCGTGTCTTATCTTTTTTTGTTGTTGAAACTACGACCTTACACGCTAGGACAAGATATGACAGTTCAAGGGTGGTGCTAGAATAGCTTGGCGCCTATTGGCGCCAAGCTATTCTGGTACCACCCTGGAGCTGTAAGGCACTGCCCTTGAACTATCATGGTCGATCTGTCCTCGCAACTGTAAAGTAGTCCTCACTGAGACGGCACCCCCTAAAGTTGATGAGTTCGAACAAGGTTTCTTGTGATCAAGACAACAACCAGAGGAAGTAATTGGTTGGTTAAAGCTTTTGCCTGCGTTCAAAAGATCTCTCACTCAAAGAGAAGCATGCTAATGTCAATAAGCGCACTTTTTGCGTCTGTGTGACAGGAAGAATAATATCAGAGTAATGTTTTGTCGGCCCGCCTTCGCTGATTTTGGGGTGGGGGAAACATGAAGTGTCCCAGCAGCCGACTCATCACGTTTCACGAAATAACCAGAACGTTTTCGACGAACCTCATGCTGCATTAGCTTTTACATTTTCACGACGATTACTTTCTTCCACATAAGGATTAACAAGTTGCAAATCACGAATCTCGAAAACCGAAAAAAGTCAATCACGCATCACGATTATAGGGCATACCCCTCTCCCACCCCCGCCCCCCTCACCCCACCTCTTACCGGAGTAATCATACAAGGAAAGTGAGAGCACACATTAAATAAGTTAAAATGTGGCATGTTATTTTCACTGGCTAGTCTGCCCGACTCCTTTTTTTTTCTCTCTCTCTTTTCCTATTGCATTGAGTTGACTCTTTTTCCCTTTATTTTTTATTTTATTTTATTTTTTATTTTTGTCGGATTTTTTTTTTGTCGCCATGATATGGGATCACTTTTTTTCACATAATATTATGTGCAGACATGAGTAATTTTTTCTCTGCCATTACTAGACAAAACAGGACAGCAATTACTATCCGATTTCCATCTGTATATGTTCGGATGCGGCTCGTGTGCGTCACGGCATTCATTAAACCTGGGGTCAGTCTCTCCCTGTCCGCTTGATTTCTTGTCCATCCTTAAAGAATCACAGAACAAAATAACAGGAAAAAAGCTCTTGCCAGAGAGGCGTCTCACTCTGGGAGTCAGCCTCTCCATTCGTTTAACCTATTCAGCTCTCCACGACGTCACAGTAACAGTCTGTTCGACCATGATAGTTCATGACAGAGTCAACGGTAAACCCTTCAGCCCGGACAAACTACAAAAGACTGCTCGAACATGATAGTTCAAGGATAGCGCCAAAATAGCTTGGCGCCTCTAGGTGCCAAGCTATTCTGGTACTACCCTTGAACTATCACGATCAATCCTTTCCCTGGACTAGCCTGTAATCTTCAGACGACAACGCCCAGATATGGAACATCCCTCCCAAAGGACCACAGTGTTAACCCTTTACTGCTAGTGGTCGGAAATTTAGTTTCTGAAATCTTAGTTACCCCATATCACACTGAGGCTAAAAGCTTCAAATTTGTGCACTGCCATATGCAAGCTACATTATAGTACTTACAGATAAGGATATAGACCAATGGCTTTAGTTCAAGGGTGGTACCAGAATAGCTTGGCGCCTAGAGGCGCCAAGCTATTCTGGTACTACTCTTGAACTATTTTAGTTAAACTTATTTCACACATTGCTGTATTCCGAATGATAAGGGTTAATTCAGCGTCAGTGAGCCCCATTCGTCCCGTGGAAATGGTTACAAAACAAGACCAGCCGAGAATCAAAAATACCCAACAGCCCCCCCCCCACACACACACACACATTGCAAGGGCTCATGAGGATCCATGCCTTTTACCTCTTGCTTTTGTGTGCTGCTCCTTGAGTTCTGGCAGGGAGGGGTTACAATGATTGTCTAGTCCAATTGGGGTGTCCTTTTTTCAGTCCCTAATTTGGTTACTGAACAAGATTCGTCGAACTAGCTTGAAACCCTAACGGTGATCCACTCCTCATGAAAAAACAAAGGTACTAAACGAGCAGACAGTGAGAGGCATAGAGGCATACTGCGGGGGATCATTAGGATCTATGTCTCTTCCATGAGTAGATCTCTTTGCATGGGTAATGCATGATCTGGTCGATGGACGGGTGATGCTGAGACTAATGGAAGAAAGAAAGTGTCACGTCCACTGCAATCTAACTTGCGTATTTTGTAAAGTAAGAACTTGACAACGCCTACAGAAATTTCAAGATCGGTGCTCTCTGTTTCCTTTTACGTCTTCTGTGGGGGTTTTAAAATAAGTGCCAAACAATCCGAACTTGGAGGATTTTTTTTTTTTAAGTTTTAATGTTTTATATTTTGGACCCTTTACTTGTTTTTATTTCTTTATCTGCTTTGCTGACTTCAGTAAATGGGAATATCGTTTTTCTTAGACGCTTTTCGTAAATAGGACTGTCCTCAACGAAACATAATACTCACAAAAATAAGTCAAACCTATGACCTACTTCTTGAATTCCATCTAGCGTTGACCTCCATCATTTTGACTGCCTCATATCCGCAGTGCGGTGGACAAAATGAAGAGTTAATGAATGTATTGCCTGTTCCGCGGATTAAAGGATTTTCACCGATAATGAAATTGAGTTGTCGTGACCCTACACATTCAAAGCATGTTGGTAACTTTGTTGGTGTAACAGACTCGGTGCTGAAGAGAACTGATATGAAAATACATCGTATCCTTCGTTTTGTCGTGAAATAGTCTTTAAAGCTTTCACGGTGATAACTCCTTCACAGCGGGTGAAAGTTGTACAACGCTCAACTGTAAGAGGAATAGATCCTCAATGAGCCCCCGTAGTTGCCGGAGCTCATGAGAATCTATGCCTCTTGCTGACACCACTTTGACAGCTGCGGATCTTTAGCGCTAAATCTTCAAACACATTCTGCGCCACTCGCATTGAAGATGTTAAACAGGTGCAGCCAAGCAGTCCAGCAACTGAAACTGTTTTGGACGCAGACCTATTTGACATCACAAGCAGTGAACAGCTGCGATACGTCATAATGTGACGTCACAGGCAGTTGCGTCTGACCCAGCTGCTTGTGCCGTCAGGTTCTGACGTATCGCAGCTACCGGCTTCCTACCGCTGCTTACATACATTACACAAGAGTCAAACCGCAATATGAGCACTCCGACCTGCCCCTTAAATACGTGAAGAGGCAATGAAATCACAGCGGCAACGCCGACACATGAACGTACTAAAGACACAGAAGGTTCTGGTAAGGCCGGGCGCTTCCTGCACTTCCACCGACAAAACGGTCGTCTTCTCAATGCAGGTTTCGGTAACTAGAACTGACGACTATGTATGACCTCTCTAGAGTGGACGACTCCTGGGGCCAGTTGCCTGAGCGAGCTTAGTCCTGCACGAGCCCCTGGACACTTAGCGATGATAATCAGCGTAGCGCCAGATTGTTGTGACACATTAGCCCGGCGCCTGCAGAGGCACGATAGCTGATCAGATATGACACTACTCTCGACGTACCCTCGCCTATGCATGATAAGCAGTCGGCACTGGACGGTTCTTCAAGGCAACACGTCTACGGAATTGACTGAAAGGTTGGTGACCGAATGACAATAAGCCATGAAAATCCCGAAGGTAATCGAGCCGACGTCGGCTGCAATCGTCCAGCGCACGGTAGTGCGCGAGACGAGTGCAGACCGATGACGATCAGATGATCTTTAGCTCACTGGGCACTGATACAGTAATCATCATCATCGCACGCTTACACCGAAATGGCCGCTCAGCTGACCGTGAAAGATTGTCTTATATCTTCGGTATTTAAGCCTCCATCGTTATATCCTATCTCCCCCCCCCCCCCGCCAACCCCTCCCCACACACACACACACACACACCCGCCTACCCTTGCTGACCCCCACCCCACACTTTGTCTGACCTCCTCCTAGCACCCTCCCCACCCCTCCGCCATCTTCTGTCGCAATCACCCTTCATGGCTGAAACCCGTGCCTCGCTACTCCTCCCACGAAATATCCACAACATCAGTGGGGGCGGGCCAGACAGATTTATATAATATCGCAAGCTGAAATCTCAATAATCACCAACATCCGAAACACCGACACTGATATAAATAGACTCTCTTCAAGAATCACCCTCTTTATATCTGTGTGATTCAGCTGTAGACGAAGTGTCATGGTATCCTGCAAGTCAGAAGCGAGTGAAAATCTATCCCTCTCACAGACAACTGGTGATCGTTGTTGGACTACATACAACTGGGCAAAATGCCATCCAGCGAAGATCTTTTGGGGCGGTCAAGGGATCGAAATTGGCTCTTGCAGAGTCATTTTGAATCAAGCAGTTGGGTAAGATGTTTGCATGGGAGTATATTGAAGGTTGGGAGATGTATGTGTCTGCATGTTTAGCCCATCCAGCCCTGACGCACTACAGCAGGAGTCGACCATGATAATTCAAGGGTAGTGCCAGATTAGCTTGGCGCCTGTCGGCACCTAGCTAATCTGGCACTGCCCTTGAATTATCATGGTCGATCCATCTTCTGCAACTGGTGCATAGTCGTTAGATGACGCCTCCAAAATTTGGGAAATAACGCCATCGGGCTGAATGAGTTAACTCTTTCTACCCCAGACACACCACAGTAAGTTAAGGATGGACCATGATAGTTCAAGGGTGATGCCAGAATAGCTTGGCGCCTATGGGCGCCAAGCTATTCTGGCAGCACCCTTGAATTATCATGGTCGATCTGTGTCCTGCAAGGCAATGCTGTCTTCAGAGGACAATGGCGACATTTGGGAATTTCGGTGTTGGGGTAGAATGAGTTTAGTGAGTTTGCCTGATGCACAAAACATTAGTCTTGATTTTATTTTTAAATTGTTGCATCTCTGATTATTGTAAATCACATCTTTCTCATTTGTTACGAAACTTGAGACGAGAAGAGAAGAGAAGGGACGAGAAGAAGAGAGAAGAAGAGAGAAGAGAAGAGACCAGACCAGACCAGACCAGACCAGTCCAGACCAGACCAGACCAGATCAGACCAGACGAAATTGCCCACAACCACCACAAACAACAAAAACGTCAATCTTTACCGTCACACACACACACACACACACACACACACACACACACACACACACACACACACACACACACACACGAGTGTCCAAAATATTCCCCTTTACGTAAAAAGTACATTCCACTGTTTTACTACAGATTCCCATCCGATCTTAAAGTTCAGATGCTGTGTGGAAACCTACATGATAAACTGGTTTTTAAAGTTACTATGTATATTTCAGGTTGCCTTAAATTAAGGAATTAGAGGGATTTGCTTTGAACTTTTCTTGTTTTTTTGTTTATTTATGTGCGCTGATGTGATGCTATATGAGTGTGTTTTACAACCACCTTCCTGTATTTTCTGGTTGTAAATTGTATTTTGTGTTCATATGGGCCAGATGGCCTGCAAAAACTGAAATAAATTTATTATTATTATTATTATTATTATTATTATTATTATTATTATTATTATTACACACACACACACACACACACACAACCGTTTAGGGCTTATCGTCTTTTGTCCACCACGAAGTTGATTTCAAAGATGGGGCACCGAAAAGAGGTCTGAACAAATTCTGACCCAGCTGGGTTCGAACCCAAGACCTTTTGGACAAGAATCGAACGCTCTACCAACTGATCTACCCAGCTCCTCTTTACCGTCACAGAATCACCATAATGTTGCTTGTGGGTACGACTACTTGATCCTTTTACCCACTCAACTGGATCTTCCACCGCCGTGAGATGGCTTTAGTCGCCTGCTCGGCGTTAAACCCGAATAACTAACTAACTGGATCTTCCAAAGCCACTCTGACCGTCAAAAAATATCAACGGGAAAACAGTATAGGTCACCAGCATTGATCGTAAACTCTGGCAATGTTCCCACAAACTTTGGTAGTGAACACAGACAATCCCATCTGTTTATCTCCCGAAACTTCATAAAACTTTTTCCCTCGACAAGAAACACAGAATTTCATGATCCATTTGATGAATCCAGAGACAGTCTCAATGATTTCGCTCCCAAGAATGAAGAAATTCCGTCATCTGCAAGAGGCATACTGGATTTTCAATTGGGATAAAGCGCCTGTTTAATGCGCTTATTATTATTATTATTATTATTATTATTATTATCCCTTGCGGTTTGTCAGTAAGCTAAGGTCCTCGGACCGACGTTGGCCGCAGTGGGCCCACACATGACTGTGCGCAGGCCCACTGCGACTGACATCGGCACGAGGGTCTTTTGCCAACTGGGTCAACTTTGGCCAATGCATGACCATGTTTGTCAGACACAGAAACTCAAAACTGCCTATGCTGTATTGATTTCATGACAATCTGCGGACTTCTTTAGAAGCTCCATGTTTTCTCTGTATGCGGATAACAGATGTAAAGTGTTGGTAATTGTCATCAGGGAGTTGGGGGGGGGGGGGTAGACTCTAATGCAGAAAGCAGGGACTGGATAGCTACCCGATTCGAATAACTGTGGCGAAGGAGGTTCCTTCCTTCCTGTACGCTTTGCTGCTTGTGAGTGACGCCCTGTCTCTGATTATGATTGCAGATACATGTATACCAGTGAGAGTCTCTCTCTCTCTCTCTCTCTCTCTCTCTCTCTCTCTCTCTCTCTCTCTCTCTCTCTCTCTCTCTCTCTCTCTCTCTCTCTCTCTTGTAACAGTTTGTAAGAGAGGCATTCGCATGCCTAAAACTTTATCCTGAATAAAAACGTTTCATCATCATCATCATCATCATCATCTCTCTCTCTCTCTCTCTCTCTCTCTCTCTCTCTCTCTCTCTCTCTCTCTCTCTTTCTCTGGCTTAACCCATTCAGCCCTGACGCACAACAGCACTACATCTCATGTAAACTGGTGCATAGTCATTAGATGACTCCACCAAATTAAAAAAAATTGCGAAATACGGCCGTCGGTCTGAATGAGTTAAGTAAGCCAACAAAAAACTATTTAAAAAAAAAAAAAATACGGCTTCCACCTCTCTCTCAGAGCTTAGTTGACGACGCAGGTGTCTACATTTTGTTTGCCACTTTGAAGGTGCTGTTTTAAGATACATCATCGAAAAAATGTTCGTTAACTCATTCAGCCCGACGGCCGTATTTCCCCAATTTTGGAGGCGTCATCTAATGACTATGCACCAGTTTCAGGAGATGGATAGACCATGATAATTCAAGGGCAGTGCCAAATTAGCTTGACGCCGACAGGCGCCAAAGCTAATCTGGCATTACCCTAGAATTATTATGGTAGACCCATCTCCTGCTGTAGTGCGTCAGGGCTGAATGGGTAAAGATAGTTGTTTGTTTCTTTGCGAGCGCAAATACAGAAACAACAAACGAACCAACTAACAAACCATCCATCCAGCAAAGCAACAAAAAAACAACCACCAACTAACCAACCATTGAACGGACGAACAATGTAACAACCAAACATGCAGGCAAACAAAACACACACACAAAAACAAACAAGACTCTAACAAACAGACAAACTACACCTGCACTTACATAACTAAAAACACAAGATGCTAGAAGTAAAACCACGACTGAGAAAAAGAAGCTTATCTGGAACAATCGGGCCTAGCCCAAAATATCGTGCTAAGTACTCTGTATAGATCGCCGTGCTAAATGAGCCGTTGTACGAGCGTATACAGCGGTATGTGGAGACGCTGTGCAAATGGTTGTGCTGGCCTGTGATTTCGGCTGGAGGCCGTAAGGTCCAAAATCACAGAGCAGCACACAACTTGAGCCGCAACGGACCAGCTCACAAGCTCGAACCCCGTACAGTGCAACTGGCTTTCCGGTTATGCACACCTACTGAATACGGCTCTATAAGCACGGAATTTTTTGTGTGCGTTTGGTCTTCACATTTACGCCGGTATGGTCGGTCCTTTCGCTTCGTCTAGTATTTCCTCAGCAAGAAATATAGATTCTCATGAGCTTCTACAGCTGCAGGGACTCATGAGAATCTAGGCTTCTAGCTCGGCAAATCCATGTTTATGTTTCGGCTGGGGATATGGAAGGTTTAGTGTACACATACTTATCTAATGGTGACTGATGCGTTTGGAGGAACCTCTAGCTATCGACTTCATAATTATAGTGTCAGCCGTCTCAACACGTTCCCTGCCACTGGACGCATATTTTCGTTTCTGAATATTTCGTTCATTTAACGACCAAGAGCCACAACAGTCCAAGGAACATGAATACAAATTTCCCTCAGCATGAGGCATAGATCCTCATGAGCGCCCGCATTGGTGAAATCGATGTATGTACACGCATTGATCCTCATCTTCCGTCTGTCGTGATTGAGTAAGGGCCGGACAAGGTCAGTGGTAATAAACGATTCAAGTTTTCGACCCGTGGACACAAAGTTCCCCACTCTGGAAGGAGTCCTGGGACTAATGGGAACCGGTCGTAGGAGATGGACAGGTCAGCCTCAGAATATCACGGCGGTACCGGGAGGCCATGAAGTCAGACCGTGTTCTTTGATATCGCGATGACTTAGTGTCGTGCTGAATTTACATAGACAGATTAACTCAATCGAGACGTACCGCCTCCGGATACGCGGCATAAGCCGCGTATCCGAAGGCGACACGTCTCGAATGAGTAAAGAAAACTACACTTGATAAGCAAAATGTCCTCGGGCCGATGTCAGCAATAGCTGGCTAGAGCACGGCTGTGCGAGTCTTTGCTAACTGGCCATCCCTGTGGGACCCAGATACCGCGATGTGCCGGAGGGTGTAATACTGAGGTGAACATGTAGATCTAGGGAAGTAATAGTACATTCAAATTTTCTCTAACTGCCACCTTCATACAGTTGTCAATTAGCAGCCACAGTACAAAACATACTTCCACCGCCACCACCACACCTTACTCTCCCCCCTCCCCCAACCCACACACACACACACACACACACACACACACACACACACACACATACACACACACACACACACACACACACACACATTGATTTAGCGGCGAACTGCACACTCATGCCACCCACATTTATATTTTTAAAAACAACAACTAAAACAAGATGAGAATTTCATCCAAAAGTCTACCGTATTGTTTGGAGCTCAGATGCGTATATCTTTTAGGAACATTCAGGGTTGTTCATATTTTAGACTTATTATGCTGATCCTTTTCCCTCCTCTCTAAGCCATCCCTGATCAACACACACGTCGGCGCACACGAATAAAGACGGACACACGTCGCTTCCCGTCATTATTACGCTCTGTGGGATCGTGTAGCGCCAGGAATCCATCTCCTTCTTCTCAACCCACCCTCTGATCCACACACACTGGCACACAGAAATAAAGACGGACACACGGCGATACCCGTTATTCGTAAGCTCCGTGGTCTGGTGTAGCATAGCTATTCTATCTATCTATCTATCTATCTATCTATCTATCTATCTATCTATCTATCTATCTATCTATCTATCTATCTATCTATCTATCTATCTATCTATCTATCTATCTATCTATCTATCTATCTATCTATCTATCTATCTATCTATTTATCTATATCCCGTAGTATTGCCGACCGTTGGGGCACCACTGATGACTTGGCAACCAGCTCCCGCCCTTCCTCTCTGTTCTCTGCCATTCTCAGCGTATCGCCCAGAATCAGTCGATGTTATACGTCACTCATAGCTATTCTGAAGAAGATTAATAGCACGAGCAGCGAAATGACGTCACTTCAAGCATCACATCATGGCATCATTAGTCGCACGACGCTGTGTTCTTCATAGTGACCTCTCGATGTTATACGTCACTCATCGCAGTACTAACATTTCACGTATCAGAGAATCAACGTTGCAATTTTCTTGCTGATTTTCACGCCTAGGGCTTCCAGGGCCGCGACAAACAGCAGGCTTATGCGAACACTGTTTATGAAAAATCATGCGGGTATTAATAAGAAGATAGTTTGTTTTTTCTTGTAAAAGAAAAATTAAAGTTATGCTAGCTGTTTTACAAATGACTGCTAACAAGTGGTGCTGAACATTGTCTGATTTTCACACCTTGTGCATACAGGTCACACATTGACCTAATCGTACCCGACAACCGAGACAAACTGTAGGCTTATGTAAATACTTACTACTTACGCCTGTCACCCCTACCCGGGTATAGGCCGTCGACGAGAGACCTCCAGCAACTCCTGTCCTGTGCTTCTCCTTCGATTCTACTCCAGGTGGTTCCCAGTCTCTTGATGTCAGCTTGGAGGTCTCGACGCCAGGAGTTTCTCGGCCTACCTCTTTTCCTCTTTCCCTGGGGGTTCCATGACAATGCCTGCCTAGTGATACTGGAAGCTGGCTTTCTCAGGCTGTGACCGATCCATCCCCATCTTCTTCGCCCAATTTCATTCTCTGCTGTTATCTGCTCTGTTCTGTCCCAGAGTCTGACGTTGCTGATCTTCTCTGGCCAGTGGATTTTCAAAATTCTTCTAAGGCAACTGTTCATGAAGGTCTGTACTCTGTTGACTGTGGTTTTTGTCAATCTCCAAGTCTCTGCTCCATATAGGAGAACTGCTTTTACATTGGAGTTGAAAATCCGGACTTTGGTGTGTTGTGACAGCTCTCTGGAACTCCACACTTTTTTTAACTGGAGAAAGGCTGCTCTGGCTTTACCGATTCGTGCTCTGACATCCGCATCAGTGCCGCCTTTTTTGTCTATGATGCTCCCGAGATAGGTGAAGGACTCCACCTCCTCCAACGGGGTGCCAGCAAGCAAGATTGGTTCTTCCCTGGTTGTGTTCAGCCCCATTGTCTTTGTTTTCTGTTTGTGAATGGTGAGGCCCACTTGGGACGAGATGTCAGCAAGCCTCGTGGTCTTGTCCTGCATTTGTTGATGAGTGTGGGACAGTAATGCCAAGTCGTCTGCAAAATCGAGGTCGTCAAGCTGTGTCCACAGTGTCCACTGTATTCCACTTCGTCTGTGCTCTGTGGTCATCTTCATGACCCAGTCTATAGCCAGTAGGAAGAGGAACGGAGACAGCAGACACCCCTGCCTGACACTGGTTCTGACCTGGAGCTCCCTGGTGAACTGCCCTTCGTGGATCACGCGACATGTCATAGCTGCTCTTGATCAGGCGGACGAGCTTTGTGGGTACACCGTAGTGTCGTAGGAGTTTCCACAGAGTCTCTCGGTCCACGCTGTCAAATGCTTTCTCATAATCCACAAAGTTGACGTACAGCGGGGAGCTCCACTCCAGAGACTGTTCCACGATGATGCGGAGAGTGGCGATCTGGTCTGTACATGATCGGTTCTTCCTGAATCCTGCTTGCTGGTCTCTCAGCTGGGGGTCAACGGAGCTCTTCATTCTCTCTAGGATGATCCTGTTGAAGACCTTTCCTGGTACTGACAGCAAGGTGATTCCTCTGTAGTTGGAACACTTGCTGAGGTCGCTTATGTAAATACCATACGAAAAATCATGCGATTTTTAATGAGAAGATTGTTTTCTTCGGAAAAAAAATTCGATTGCTTTAAGATTAACCCATATAATTCGTGAAAATAATCACCAAAAGGCGATAATATATAATTTTCGAAAAATATTTAATTATTACTCAAAATGTTCTAAATGTACACTGTTGGTTAACGAACTCATTCAATATCTCCCTTTTATCTAGCAATACGCAAAATATCTAGTAAAAATAAGAAACATTGCAAACTCCAGTGTGGATCAGCCGGTTTTTTTTTTTTTTTTTTTTTTTTTTTTAAACGGCCATTTTCTCGCTCAATGAGGATCTTAATCAAAAAGTGTTTTTTTAAAAGCCCCGAGATAATTCTTTTAGAGACAATATCCTAAAATTTCAAGCTTGTCCGTCCTCAAACGGGGACTCTAGTCGCTGTCACACACACACACACACACACACACACACACACACACACACACACACACACACACACACACACACAATGTGATGAAACTCTATGCTCACGCATAGGGTTCACACAGAGGGTTTAGTACGGTACAGTTTTGTTAGCGGTTTGTCTTGTGACAACTATTCGGTGAGGGATGTGGTCCACGTAGGATCTTTAAGAAACGTTTAGCACGGGGAGTTTTTAGTGAGTTCAGTCGAACAGAGCTGTAGGAACGTTAGTACGGGGCTTTACTGTCAGTGTGGACAGACGTGTGTGAGATACCTTGTCCGTATTCCAAGACTCTAAAACCTAGAATTCAAGTATGTTTCTATATGTATTATTGATGGTTATTGCGTTAAAGATAGTATGCCTTAGTAGGAGTTAATTCGGTTGTGTAGTGTTGACTGGTTTGGTTCAGTTAGGTTGGTTTGGAATTTAGTGAGGCAACCGGTGTTTTCTATGTGGTTATTTACCGAGATGGATAACTAAGGAATGTGTATGCCTAAGTCGTTATGAAGGTAGTACGTGGTTAAGTATAGTCTTTTCCAGTGGATGGGATAATGTATAGCGAGAGTTATGTTATAGTCTGTTTCAAGGTAGTGACAGAATTATGGGGTCTTACGAAAATAGTCGGGTTATGAAGCACATGTGTGTGAATGAACGTTTGAGTAAGTTGTATCAGCCAGGTAACGTAATGTATCTCATATCATCCAATAGGTTGTGTGTTTAGCAAGTGTTATGACTTAGGACTTTATTATTGTTCAGAGTGCTTGTCGGAGTTTGGAGCGACGGACGCCGAGACGTCAGTCACCAGGGACCTATTGTGTGATCATCTCTCCAGCTCTTCACTCAGGGAGTGAGTGACCGGTGCCGAGACACCCGGGTCACAGTAAAGACTGCGCTTCAGAGCGATTAACAAGGAATCCACGGTACGAGAGACAGGACGACTCGGGAGTGTACGACAGAGGACTTGCACGCCTAGACGTGAAAGGACTAACGTAACCAGGTGAGAACACCAAACAGGTTGGATTGTGAGAGACTAATACCTAGCCTGGTCTTTACATCGTGCATGTGTATGTGGTTTGATGTGCTTGTAGTGGGAAGGTGTGGTGTATATAATTTTGATAGTTTTGGTGAGCGTTCTTTTATTGTTTATCTGTTATAAGTATCTAGGGTGGAAAGAAAGCCCGTGTGTTGAGTTTTACCGCGTGAATGCGCCCGTCTGAGTCAGTGGCGGTGAATGCGTCTGTTGTGCGAGAGTCTGTACGTGCGACTGGGGAAAAGTCTGCGTGCGTTACGCACGCACGCACGCACGCACGCACACACACACACACACACACACACACACACACACACACACACACACTCACACACACACACACACACACACACACACACACGCCGTTTGGCGCCCAAAAGACGTTATTGGTCGATCATGCACACTTCTCTCCCCTGACCGTGCTTTTACCTACTTTACTTGTAATCTTCCGTTATCTAGCAAGGTTTGCGTAGCTAGACGTGACGTCATTTTTATCTTGTTCTTTTACAGAATTTCTGCCCCGCACGCCAAAAACGTCATTTGCATGCTCCGGAGTGTGCTCCGACCAGCCCCATTTCAAAATCTACCGTATTTTTTTAAAAACGGTAGACAAAAACTGTCTATGCAATGGCCACCTCAATCCTATCTCTTAGGTGATCGTTGTATGTGCAGGCTTTACTATTTTGCATTTCAGAGTTGCTGTGCTTCGATGAAAGAAATAGCGTGAGAGAAAGAAGCAAACAACATTTATGTATTAAAACTGACATAAATATTCTTCAGAGCGTTCCCCAGAGACAAACGGAAACCCGATCAAACGTGATCCCATGCTGTTATCTATGCATACGATTTCAGAGTTTGCTCCTGGGTAACATTCAAAGGGGAAATCTGTTTTATCACCGACGCATACACGGAAGGGGAGAAGTTTGATGTATTTTTTGTGGTTCAGTCATACAGCTCAAACCACAGGCTCCAGGCAACCGAATGCACGAGTTATGTCCCTTGGCGGCTCCAAGATTCAGCCGACGCTCTGAACCGCCAAGGAACATAACTCGTTACCTGGGACCTGCGCTCGAATGGAAGCATTGCGGTTTTACATGCAATCGGTTTGAAAAAAAGAAGAAGATGGTATTATACTGAGCCTTAAACTTCAATGGAAACCTCCGTTCGAGTAAAGCAAGTGAACATAAAATGAATAAAGCAAATGAACATAGTACAATTTAGTACAATTTAAGAGTCACAAACGGTAGGAGCTAGCTTTGAAACGGCCTTCAACAGTCATAAGGATCCTTGCCCGCTTGCATGAAGTCATTCCATTTCAGTAAACTCACCTTCAGGAATCAACTTGGAGAAAGGCACTACCGACTACTGGAGTTACATTTTGGAGCAGATTCGCAATATGGGACTTCCTCATTAGCGGCTCGATCTTGTTTGACGAAGCATCTTATTATCATTTATATTATGTAAGGCCGGGCAAAATACATGTGATCCTGAGACGGACACATTAACTCATTCGCGGCAAGTCTCATCCGGATGCGCGGCTTATACCGCGCATCCGGATGCGGCTGGCCGCGAATGAGTTAACCCTTTGGCTGCCGGTAGTGCTTTCCTCGTGACGATTCCTACCCCCCCCCCCCCCACCCCCCACCCCCCCCCCCAAAAAAAAAAAAAAAAAAAAAAAACCAACAACAAACAAACAAACAAACAAACAAACAAACAAAAAAACAACAAAACAAAAAACAAACAAACAAACAAACAAACACAAAAAAGAAGAAAAAAAAGTGGTAACTTCAAAGCCAAACCCGGGCTCATGAGGATCTATGCATCTTGGAGATGTTTGGAGTGTTGTATGTGCAACGATACGCTGACTCTGGTTCTTCCGCCGTAACTCAGTTTGCTCTCGTTCGTTGTCGTTGGGCGTCGTCCGGCGGCCTAAACGTAGCCTCACTAGTCCGGCTGGTGTGCTGAGCTTGATGCCAAACTCACTGTTACCATCAGTCAATATCCATAGACGCGCACGCGTTCGACATCAGTTTCAAAGGTCAAGCGGAAAACCGGCTGCAGAAAAACACGTCTGTCTGAAAGTACGTGCCGGTCGGGTCGCTCTACTGAACGAGGAAGAAATGTGCTTGTGATTTCGAGCCTTATGTAAAACTTGACACACACGTGCTGGTCTGTGATTTTGGACATTATGATGCACAGCCGCAAGGTCCAACATTACAGATCATCGCACAAATTATATCATTTCTTTCCTTGTTTTAAGTATCGGTGACTGAGCATGCACTTGATGCAAAATTTACTCTGGCGTGCTGAACACCACCGTGCACACGCCTTGTACGGATTGAGACTAATTATTTGTAGCGTCAGCAAAATGTCCTTGCGCCGTCGACCGACGGCGGCCCAATGACATTTTGACTGAGTGGCGACTGTTTGTTGTCCAAAATGAAACACCAGAACAACCGCTGTGAGATACGTGACAACAGTAGCGGACGCACGTTTCCATTCGGCTTTTGTGCCAGTGGGACATTAAAATAATAATAATTAATAATAATTACGGTATTTATAATGCGCTTATCTTATAATAATTATAACTCTAAGCGCACACTCACAACTCGCGCACGCATGCGCACGCTTTAGACAATGACTCACGTACCACAAACAGTGAAATACATTACGACGGTCAGCTTGGGGTGGGGAGTGCGGTGATATAGTGCTAAAACCTAAAATGAAGATAGTCAGTCAGTCTCGACTTGCTTTTGATTGTACACTTGTGGAGAAGTTCAAATGCCATCTGAGTTTTTGTTCGCTCTCCACACCTCCCGTAACGCACATAGCACAAAACCCACAGCACTCGTGAAATTACTTGTTTTAGTGGATCATTTAGCGGAAGCATGATGTAACAAAGGTGGGATGCCCTCACCTCTCTAAAGTAAATCTCTATTAGTGTAAGAACAAGCCATGACCCAGAAAGCAAATGATCGTCGGGGCGAGGTAGTGCGAGGGCCAACAGCAACCGACGTCTGCCCGAGGACCTTTTTTGCACTGGGAAGACAACCCTGAAACACTACGTTGGACAATGTGCATTTTGTCAGATCATTTTTTTCCCTAGTTTTATCTTTCATATGCAAGAGGCGTGAATCTCAGTAGAATCTAGATTTATGTCTTTTGCAGGCCCAAAACAAAATGCCTGACTTGCATCTCCAGAAAACCATCCGTGTACTTGGTGCACTATCATCTGGAAACATATAACAAGACTCAGTACGATTGATGACAGCGGTTGTCTGAAGATGGCAAATGCAGGTGTTAGTTTCAGAGCTTTGAGGGAAAACATCATACACCAACAACAAAAAATTCGCCACCGCTCTAACTTAATAAAAACTAGAAGTAGGAGATCAACAACAACAACAACAACAACAAACAAGGGCGGTGTGTTCTGTTACACTTTTAATACCGACAAAAGAGACTCAAAAAATGTATTATAAGAAATAAACCAAACAAACCAATCGTCAGACGGAAAACAAACAAACACACAAACAACAAACAACAAAGATCAAACAAACAAACAAACAAACAAACACACACGCAAAAACAAACAAACAAACACAACTTGTCATTCAAGTATCAAGAAGAAAAACTATCAACTTAACTCTTTTCAAGGCATTCAGCAAAAAAATCCCAACCTGCCAACAAACACATCCGAGGGGGTAATATACTTACTGTCCGTTGTATGGAACTGAAATACTGGTACATCTTACGAAAGAGCCCGCATTCAGACCCCTTGTACCTGCAAGAGGCATGGATTCTCATGAGTACATTCTTCCCCATTGACTCGTGGAAACCTACACCTCTTGAATGTAAAAATTGCTCCATTTACATAATCAGACCACGGATGCCAGTCAACAAATGCATGATTGACCCTCTCGATTCTCCAATTGGTGTACCTCCATGTGCAAAAGGCATAAATTCTCATTAGCCCCATGCGGACGCAGGGGCTAATGAGAATCTACGCTTTTGGCCGACAGAGACTGGACTCATTTAAATCCAAAGATCGTGGACGCCGATCAGTCAAGGTAAAACTGAGCCGAGACGTACCCCGTGTGTTGTGTGCAGCGAACATAACTAACTGTCCAGGTATCGCTCGCTGTAGGGGTCAGTCAGGTATGAAATCTCCACGCTTCGTTATTCAAGCTCTAAAAGGAACCGTAAATAGTTGCTACAACTTATCCTTTCAAGCGCCAGCTTTCAAGCTTAATAGTTCAAGGGTAGTGGCAGATTTGGGCAGATTGGCGATTTGTGCATCTGCGCTCAAACGTAGTGCCTAGTCAGCTTGATGCCTGCCCAGGCGCTAAGCTAATGCAGAACTAAACGTGAGCACTCTTGGTTAGTCTTGGCCCTTTCTTGGCTCTGGTGGTGAAAAGATTATGGGTTTCTTCCTCCAGGACACACGTTTAGCCATTCCAGTAGAGTTTGTTTCACTACACCTGACGGCAGAAGCCATGAAAATAGTAGTCCGATATAAAGTAACTGTAACTATACAGATCAAACATTTTGGCGTTTCCAAATATACTGACGGGCAAAGAAAATGCAACATCACTAGAATCATCGGAAACACTAAAGTGTTTGCAATGATTCCACATATTTTGCTTTTGTTTTGCCCGTTAGACGGCATAGCAGGACTTTTGTGTCCGAGTATGTGATCTTAAACTTATGGCTTTGAGGCGCAAGGTAAAACAAGAGGAGGATTCCATCCCAAAGACGACCGTATCGTTTGGAGATCAGATGCGTTTTTCTTTTAGGAACATACAGAGTGTTCATATTTTTAAGCTTATCCTTCTGATCTATTTCCATTCTCCAACACACATGCCGGCGCACACAAATAAAGACGGACAAACCATGGATACTACATTTACTGGATGTCTGACTGAGCGCGTGTACCTTCTCAAAGCCTATTGCGAAGTTCGCTTCGGGTTTGTGCGCATGCGCCGGCTTGCGATTTTGCTTAGGTTTTTCCGGTTGCATTTCGACTATCATGGAAGACAGAGAAAGGAATGCGTGTATCCCGTTTGAAACGGATATTTTTGATTCAATCGTCGAGGTAAGGTCTTCGGTTTTCTTTTACATCAACGCTAAATGAACTTGTTTGACATCTAACAGAGTTTTCATATCGAAAAACTTTTAGGATAAAAGAGAAGTCGTTGAGTGAAATGGTCATAGTTGATTGATTGATCATTCGATGATTGACGGAGTGACCGACTCACCAAGTCAATGTTTGTTTGTTTTGTAGACGTGGAGTGAAATTTGAATAAATGTACTCCAGTCTTTGGTCAGATTTACTGATAAAGTAACTACTGTAAATAGTTTTTATCATTAGACTCCTGACAATAGTCCCTATGAGGTCAAAGGAAGAAGATAACAGTGGTCTTTCAGAAACGCTAAAATTCAGAGGTGTTCAGCTTAGTCATACATGTTTATGAGTATTAAATTATTTATGTCTGTACAATGACCAACTTGCTGAAATGCATATTATTCGGCTACATCTTTTGCAAGTTCAGCTAGATTGTCACCAACACAAAACTGTGAATGGTAGATGCTTCTTTGCACTACTGATACTGATAAGAAATTTATAATCATGAGCTGATTTGTTTTCTTACAGGAGACATCAGTTGATGTTGGACAAGTGACAATTGAGGATAGTTCAGCTTCTGATGGTCCGATCCAATATGCTTCTACGGTGGAAAACAGAATTCAGGTACAAAGCCTAAAATATTATTAAATTATTAATTTGTTAGCTTATGTTTACAGTTACCTTTTGTAACACAATAAAAAGGTGAATTGTGCTTTTAGTTATAATACAAAATAATATCATATGTTATGCCAATCATTTTTCAGTTGTGAGTGTAAATGTTCAACTTCAAATATAGTGTTATTTTTATATATTATTATTATTATTCAGGGACGAGCAAACCCACTAGGAAAGTTTTGTTCTCTTACCCCTCACAATGCACCCCCCCCCCCCTCCAACTCCACCACTTATTTATTACTAACAAAAATCTTAGAATAGATTTTAATAGCTATCTGCAGTGGGATTCAGGTTTATTTCATTCGTAACAAACTCTTTACCTACCCAGTACCTTCTAAACTTTTCCATAGGTGCAGAATTTCAATACATTATCAGCAATTTGGAGGTTAGCTGCAGTAATAAAAATTCAAATAAACCCCAAAGTTTGTTTCACCAAGACAAATATGTTTTTTTTTTCTTATTTTTACGTTGAAGCTTACTATTTTATTCTTAAAGATGACATTTCTAATGTACAGGTTTTTTAGCCTTAAGTTTACAAATTTGGAGAGGTTTTCTAGCTTGAAACTTTTCAAGCGTTACATAGCACAGGGTCTTCTTTAAAGTAATTTTTGGCCTTGGGCAATTCCATGCCCATCCATGAACTGCTATCTGGGTTGTAGTGATCATCTGTCTTTTCATCTGCATTAAATTTCAGATCACTAGCGACCTTGTGGCTTCAATTTGTTCAGAGCATGCTGTAGACGACAACTTATCAACTGCTCGCAGATCCTTCTTTGAAAGCATTCAAGGTATGTTGCTCCATTTCTTGCTTCATTTTAAGTCCAGTTTGGTTGACATATAACCTTCATCCAAAAATCTGAGGTCACTAAATAGACTTATAGAGGGATCTTTAAGCAGAGCCTAGAGGTGGAGATGGAATATATGGCACAACCTGATCTCGTTGGGTTGCCAAGTCTGAACATTGCGTTAGTTTAGATGAACTTCAGTTCTTGCCAGTTATGAAATTTATATTTGTTGTTGGTTATTTTGCTTCTTTATTTTTCAAGTGTATAATCATGTGATTAGATCCACAAAAATTTAGGGTCAGATGTACTTAGAATAGTGAAATATAGGATTGGTCAGATTACCCAATTTTATATTTTTTTTGGTGGGCTTATTTGTGATTGGGATGTTTTGCTTATGTGTGTTTTTACAGCTGAAGCAGTCCTGCCAGCAGTGGGTTTTATGACTGCATGCCTGATGCCTGCTGGAAAATTTCACAGCGCCACAAGAGAGAAAGCATGGATGCGGTACCACCAGGAATTCCTCAAACATCGCCTTGATGTCATGAAAGCCATTGACACCACTGCTGCCAACGCTGCATTTCTGTGCTTAAAACTCTTTGAACGCTTGATAAGTCTGGCATATCCGAGAACGAGTGAGCTTTCTGTGCAGAGACAGCACACGGAGTTAACTGAGCTTGACAGTAAGGTTGTCCCATACATTGGTGGATGTATTCTTCGGAAACAGAAAGAGCGACTTCCCCCAGCATTTCTAGAATGTCTTGATGCTTTCCAGTGTGAGGAGGAAAGTAGCCATTCACTCACAACAACACTGGACAGGGGTGGACTCACCCATTTACATCAGATGTCGAAAGAACTGTTTGAGATGCTGGAGGTGAAGTTCCGTGACTATACTGGCCAAGTTGCGCAGTCCTTTAGTAGCACAGACTTTCAGCAGTTATGCTCCAGTGATAAAGAAATAACGTTGAAGTTTGAGGAGTGTTTGCAAGGTGTGGACAGCAAAGACAATTTGAAAGAAAGGTTGTTTTCAGCCATTGTTAGCCACTACTTTAGGGTGAGGATTCACCATGAGTGTAAACTCTACATGGAGCGACTTCGAAGTCGAGAGGCCAGCTCGAAGCAGAGCAGAGCTTTTAGAAGGGGGCTTAAAGAAATGCAATGCAATGCAGGTGTGTGTGCGTACATGTGTGCCTGCATACATGCTTGCATGTGTGTACACTTACATGTGCACGTGCATGTTCATGGGTATGCATGTCTGCTTGTACAGATGTGCTGGATAATTTGTACATGATACATGCTTTGGTATGTGTGTGTGCTTGCGGGTGCATTTGTGCCGGGTGGATGCGTATCATACGCTTCTACCCGGCATGGGTGTGCTGTGCGGGTGAACACATATGATGGGTACTTTTAATTAGGGTACATGTACTCTTCTCATGCACAGAAGTGTGTACATGTGCATGTGTATTTACGCGTGTATGGCAGGTGTGTGTGTGTGTGTGTGCATGTAAGGGTATTTGTGCCGGGAGCATGTGTACATACCTGATACTCGCTCTGGTGTGTGTGTTTGTGCCAGGTGGGTGCGTATTACACACATCCACCGGGCACAGGTGGGTGTACACGTGCAGACAAATTTTATGAATACTTTTTTTTTCCTTTTTTTTCCATGACTAGTGTACATGTGTGCCTTATGTGCGTGTACATTGACATGCATGTTGATGTGTATGTGGTGGGTATGTTACTTGTTGAGCACTACCAAATGCTAACATTAATATACAGGGCTGACCAGCGGGTGAGTGCGTGCGGCTCTGCGACACTGGTCAAGCCTTATTAAAGTCCAGGGCAGCAGTTCAGCCCACTTGTCTCTCTGTTGGGTACAGCATGACTTACAACTTTGTTCAAACTTTGTTCATTCGTACTTTACTTTTACCCCTAATTACCTTTCTCTTTACATGTTACTTGGAGTTGGAGGGGCCAAATATATATGTGTCCTTTTTTGTATAGATATAGCACTGACTTATAAATATATATTGTAATTGCTATTCTAGGAGGGAACTACAGGTATTCCTGAACGCTACACCTTGTTAATGGTGTCATTCCTCGTGGATACTGTATTGCTGGATATCCTCCCGAAGGAGAAGAGCGGTAATGCTTGCATATATATATATCAACTTTTTTTTGTTTTTTCTTGGGTTTTTTTCTTTGTACATGGTTTGTTCCTATATGCTGAGCGTAGAACACACACTTTGTTATATGACAGGGTTATTAGAGTATGGAACATTTCGTGTAAAATATATGTGTTTTTTCTCCTGTTCCCTGCACCTGTTCAGTCACCTTGGTTCGTTTTGCCACTCACTTGAATTGCCGTTGTGTGCACCTGCCACACATTCAGTACTGATGATACAGTCAGCCGGTTTGACCATATATGCAAACTGCTGCCTGTAACGGCTGGAAACAAACTCCACTTCCAGTATGGCTAGTATTACCAATGACAGTCCATTACAAATATGTACCTTTAATGCCAATGGTCTTGGCCAGTATCAGAAAAGGAAAGATGTGCTAGACTACCTCAGACAGGTAAAGGCTTCTATCTACTTTTTGCTAGAGACACATCTCAAGACTAAAAATGAACACATGCTAAGGGCCATGTGGGGCTTTGAATGTTTTCTATGTGGTAATGATACAAATAGCAAAGGAGTTGCAATTCTGTTTAACAACAACTTTAAGTATAAAGTACATAATGTGATTAGAAGTAATGATGGCGCTTATATTGTACTAGATATTGACATACAGTATGATACAGGGTAAGCGGATGACTATTGTTAACCTGTATGGGCCTAGTAATGGGGACTCTCCCATCTTTTTTGAAACTGTCTTTGAAGAAGTAGGTAGGTTAGATAATCAATATGTAATAGTAGTAGGTGACTGGAATGTTGTACTGGATTTTAGTATAGATACGTACAGGTATAGAAATATTAACCACCCTCGATCAATGCAAAAGGTGCTTGAATGTATACAGGTGTATGACCTAGTGGATGTATGGAGGGTGCTTCACCCAGCATCTAGACAGTACACATGGCGTCACTTTAACTCTGCTCAACAAGGCAGATTAGATTATTTCCTGGTATCGGAATGTTTGATGGTACTGGTAGAGGTTACTAAGGCAAAAATTAACTCAGGTTATCGTTCAGATCATTCGCTTGTGTCTATTGATTTTTTTGCATCGCTTCCTACACAGTGGCGTTTTTGGATAATCTCTAACGCAACTCGTTCGGATGGTAAACAAAGACAAAGTTTCGGGGGACGGTCTTACAACACGTTTGACGTACGACACGGTAAAATTCAACGACCATATTCGCACGGATTCAGAAACATTGATTGATATGACAAACCTATGAGCGTAGAATAATGTCTTATTAATCTACTTGCTAGATTTCAAGCGTCTTTGTTGCACTGAGACTGAGTACATGCCCATCATCTGAAGCAGACTGCTAAGTGTCCATTTTGGGCGCCATGATTTCTGGCTGAATATCACACATTTAGGACAATATTGCTCAAAATACTCGAAATTACTGCTTGAAAGTATTTATAGTATTCACACATTCACTCTTTTACACAGATAAAACAATAATTCAGTTTTCAGATGTAAATATACATGATTTTATTGGAAATCATATCAGCACCCCTTCCGTGTCCCACCTTTTGGCACTTAGTCAAATATGGTTGACAATGACAATAAAAGGATGAAACCAATAAAGTTTGCTTTAGAAAAGAGTTGGCTTTTTGTGGATTATGTCATTATAGTAAGAAAAAGATAATCAAGATATTGTTTGTTGTTGCTTAAAGTGTCATGGTGTCACACGTTACAGCTTACAGGAAAATAGTGAACAAAATAAAAGACTAAACATAGGCTCAAGCATACTATGTTAGGTGGTGTGCTATTATTTTATATATTTACCATTACAGTATGCATGTGTCTTGTTTGCAATTATAATCAACATCCTCACCATTACAATCCATATTATTATCGCCGTCATCATCATAATCAGCACAGCATTTATAATCACCATCTTCACAACACGTAGCTCAGTGGTCAGAGCGCACGACTTGTGTGAGTGCATCTTGGGCGACGTGGGTTCGAATCCCGACTTCAGCAAACTATTTTGTGATTGCTGGATATTTCGGGCCAGCGCCTTGAGAAGCTCTCTGAGCTTATAAGTGCGCTATATAATAGAAACCTCTTTTTTTTTTAACGATTATTACTGTCACCGACACAACATATCAAAACATCAAAGCGGTTAACATCACTATTACCATCACCCACAAAACAAACAGCAATATCAGTAGTATTTGTAATTTCTTCATCAATACCTACAAAAACTGAATGTTCACTCTTGTTCGGAATCAACTTATAACATTCACCATACTGCACACTTTGCAGAAAATTAGCATAATCTAGCCCATCAGTGCCTGCTTTTGAAGTGTTATGACTCTCACATATCAATACACTCAACACACCTTAGACTATTTACTGATTTAGTTCACTAAAAACACCACACCCACAACTGATCATTTTAGGTACCATAGGCATAGGCAGAACATTTCCTTTTATACACATACCATGAACAGAAACTAAAACAAAAGATTGTGCACAGAACATAAAATCATTAGCTGGGCTCTTTGTAACGTGGACGGTCTGACAGTCACCATCAATACCATGATTAATTAATTTTGAGTTCACATCAGATTTAAAATTTTTTACCTTGTCAATATTATTAATACGACTATAGACATGTAAGCTAATAGTTTTAATATAACCAACATTGCTACTGTCATCATTAAATAATTTAAAAACAGACTAACCTCCCAGCAACAGAAACACTGTTAAGATGGTGCAAGAACATAGGAACATATTCTTCTTTATAAAGATCATACTGTTTAACAATATCATACTGCCTGACAATATCAAGGAAATGTGTCCTGCAAGGATAAATAACATCAGAATTAATGTTAACAAAGCCACTGGGATGAACAAAACCACTGCATTGATATTCATCAACAAAACTGTAAGCAAAATAACTGTAAACTTTCTCCTTCAACCCATCACAAAACTTGTCACTATAAATCAGAATCAGGACAATAACTTTTCTCTCTGGTGCATAGCTTAAAATTTGGCAGGAAATTTCCACAATGTATACTGTCCAACACTAAAAAAGAAATCCTACCACTTGCAATTTTCTTTCAGGAAACACAAAATCATCCAAATTTTTGAAAATTGATAATGCATCATAATTCATTAACTTTCTGCACAATTGACTCTTGCATTGCTGAGGTATCAATGCTGCGCACATGCTCAACATTCTCCACAATACTCTCCATATTACTACCGTTCACTGCAGATAACTCCGGTTTCGACCTTTTACAGTGGTAAAAGAGCAAGACCGGTCCCACCCAGGTATGCATCCGGTCACTCTGGTCCCGACGCCTCAAAATGTCCGAGCAGAAGAATGTGAAGCACTCGGGGGCGTTTCGATCGGTATTCGTAGTTAGTAACTACAGGCTCCGATTTACTCATCAGGGAACCGGCCTACAATTCTCAGTCCATTTCTTGGTGTCTTCCTCCCAGTGTGTCGCGTTTAAATCCTTACATAAGGACATGTTATCCGTGTAGTCCATGCATGTAACTGTAGTCCTGACGCGGCATTATTGATGTCCAGTATGGTCGCTTTCAAACCCTTGCAGTATTCCTGACGCGGTGTTATAGATGTCTAGTATGAACGCTTTCAAATCCTTGCAGTATTCCTGATGCGGTGTTATTGATGTCAAGTATGATTGCTTCAAATCCTTGCAGGGTCTAGTCTTGTGTCGGGATCCGATTGTATCGCTGCGTCTTCTGTTCCCTCGGCGCTTGTGCCTGTCCGTTCCAAGGTCATTTCCTGCTCAGCGGGGCTTAGCCGCGATAAGACACAAGGAACCGTTGGGCGGAGTTTGCGCGTATTGACGTGGGAGTCATATTCTTTGTTTATTAATCCGTCCGTTTTGACGGATCAATCCCAGACTGAGTGTCGTTCTTGTTGTTGTTGATTCTCCGTGTATTCGTGTTTGTAGACGATGCCGGTTGTTTGTGCGGCTGTGTTGCCTTCCATACGACAGACTAGTGTTTCTAGTATTGTCCTCTGTGTAGGTGGTACGCAGTGTTGCCGTGGTGCATATCTCACAGTTGATGCTTTAAAATCAGCTTATTGTTGTAGCTGTTGCTGCTGTTTTGGTGTGGCTGTCGTTTCAGTTGTTGCCGTTGGCTTGTTGGGCCGCCTGAATTATATACCGTTTTGGTGGTAGGTGCCGGGTTTTGTCGTTGTAGAAGGGCCTTCAATTCTTCGAGTGCTTCACAGAATAGTTGGCCTCGCTTGTTGCGAGCGTTCCAGTCCTCCTTTCACTTTTGTGCGCTTTAGAATGAGTTCTTTGTGACCAGTGTTGCCTGGTGTTGTAGATTAAAGTTGGTGCTGCGTAGTTTTGTGGTCGGTGTGAAGTAGACAATGTCCGTTTCCTCTATTCTTAGTCCGTGTTGTAGATAAAGTGGCTTGCCTTTCTCGTTGGCGGGAGGTAAGTCTTTTAGCAAACAGTATGACGCCATAGCGTGTAGCGATTCATGACAGATGTCACTTCAGTAGAGGGTTTTGCCGTGGGGGCTGCAGGGCCGATTGTTGGCCTCAGTTGCCCAGTAGCTGGCTCACACGTGTCTTGTTAAAGTAGCAGAAAAATAGGATCGCAGTGTAGTTTGTCGCTTGTTCTAGCTTGTCGATCGTGTGGTGTTAATTGGTGATTTTCGTTCCATCCACATTTTCTCAGGTGTGGGGAGTGCGTTCCAACCACCCTATTAAACCACCCTTTTACAGTCTTTCTTTGCAGAACAAGGAGAATCAAACAACGACCGCTTTGTCTTTCCCCTAACATGTGACATCACTTGAACACATAAATATATATGGAAAAACAAAGCGTCGAACAGTCTACTGTAATTGACTGTGCTTGGATGCGAACACAGGCTGTCGACTATGACTACTAAAGACAACTGAACACTGAAACAGCACAGCAGTCACTAACTTGCGTCTATTACAGATAAAACACTCCCACTCAAGAAAGAAAGTCACATAAACTTTTCGGTCTCGAGCTCAATTAGAGTTGCTGTAAGCCTTGCACTTGTGTCTAATCCAAAAACAATGTGAGTAAACAATTTCTCCACTCACAAATATGCCGCCATTGTCAACAGAAAAAAACAACACCAAAATCAATCCAGGATTGGATATGACATTCACCAATCACATTCAACGACACTGACTTAGTATCTCTTTTTCTTCAGAGGACTGACAGTGACCTGGGGCTGCGGCTTGTCTGTCGTTCCTTTCACATTTCCCTTTGGGGTGATCATCAGAGCCAGGCTTCTCTGCAGTCTCAACTTTTTCTCTTGATGCCCAAATTGCTGCAGGCTAGGATTGTCAGCTGTTCGACCCATATACCGGTGACGGCCAAAATGCTCCTCCAGCGGATCCTGGCAGAGTTTGTTGCTGAGGACAAACTGCACCCCATTCTGCAGAAGATATCGGCAGACTTCAACAAAAGCATTGACGGTCATTACCAGACCCTTGTATGTTTGGTGTGTCAGGAACATTTTCTGTCTTGCTGCCTTGCTAAAGTCCCCTGGACGGTTTTGAGTGCTTGTCCTCCACTCTTCAATGTACTGCAGAAATTCTAATTGGAGGAACTGCAACCTGCCATCATTTACATCAACGTAGGGTGCGAGGTCTGGCTTCTTTTTCTGTTCTGCCTCTCCCAAGTACCTCGAATTGAGGCAATCAAAGAATCTGTCCATCAGGAGTATGAATTTTGCAGTTTCTCTCGCATCAGCACCGCCATGACGTTGCAACACTGATCCTACTGAGTAACTCAGCACTTGAGCTGCCAGGCGAACATTCATCACCGAATGTGCAGTCAGATGCAGGTGGTCGCGCCTAAGCTTTGGTAGCATATAAAGTCCGTTGTCCAAATCTTTCTTGTGGAGCTGGACAATATGCTCCCACAGCATGTATTGTCCATTATTCCAAAAAAGCTTTGTGTTTCTCCCGAAACCGCTGCTTGCCAGGTTGTTCCTCACAGTCTTGATGAGGTGTGGGGGGTCAGAGATGAAATAGATAAACCGTTCATCCTCAGCAAATATGTTCAGAGTCTTGTAGCAGACTTCTCCTGCCTGCCCATGCATCTGGTAGAGCCTTTGGTTCTGGGGGGCCTTGTCACTGGTAGACACAACCACCTTCAGGCCTACTTCTTCTACAAAGGCAACTGCCTCCCAAAACAAAGGGTACAGTTCGTCAGCAGTTGCTGACCTGGTGCCAAAGAACCCTAGGCTCATTTTGATGTCGCTGTTGATGCCCACCACGTAGAAAACAAGAGCCTGTGTGGCAAGCATATTATCGAGGGCATGTAAGTTGCAGGCATTATCATCACTTCGGACAAACCCTATCAGCTCCCCGGTCTGTTTGTCAAACACCAGGTCACTTTTGATGGACATTTCATCATGAAGGAGGCAAACAAATCGCTTGCTCTCCTCCAATTTGCTTGCAGCCTTCCGCAGTTCCTCCTGCACAAGTACCTGAAATCCCTGGGACGGCTTCAGGGCACCGGTGTATTCCTGGAGGGTAGATGACCCAGGGAGTTTAAGCACACCCGTAGTGCGTAGGGTTTTATATGCTGCCGGGCTCTTGCTGTGGAGCAGAATGGCAAGACGTATCATCATTGGGTGCCATTTTGTGGCCCGTTGTTTATTTTGGAAAGCCCTGACCTGTTCCTCCCAGAATAGCTTCGCCAATGGTTCCTCAATTTTGGAAGGATCCAGGTCTTGGAGCAGGTCATTGTGCATTTTGGGCGAGAGATTGATAGACTCCTTTTCCAGTTTTTCCTTGATTTCCTGCAGTCGCTTGTTTTGTGCCCTTTGTGTCTTGAACGCATCCTTCAGCTGTTCACGCGTGAATCCATGCAGAGGGTCATTGGCATGGACTTCATGCAGTGTCCTGGTCTCCCTTCTTTGCAATCTCTGCTGAAGTAGTTTTTCAGTTGCAGAGCACTGCTTACACAGACAGCTACCATGAATGAGAAGGTCGCAGTCTCTTGCCCTAACACATGATTTTTGACAAAAGTTGGAGTCCTTGTCAATATCATTGGTCACATGTCGAAAGTACTGTCTTGTATTTGATGCATCCGGTAGAGCTGCCAACTCTTGAAAATCTGAACCTGTGACTCCTCCACACACCCACATGTCACTCAGGTTCGAAAGGAACCTTACAAGAGTCTGGTCAAGAAATGTGGTCAGCTTTGGAGCTGGAATGCTCAGAATCTTTACAGATGCTTTTACTCTCCCTTGTGAATCATTCTCTACCACTACCTCCCTCTCAACATTACCGTTCCTAACAATAGCAAGCTTAACTGTGCAGATACTGTTCAGAATCACACACCAAGGTTTTGGTATCAGCTGAAGGTCCTCCTGAAGGCTGGCTAGACTGCTGTAAGTGTAGTTGTCTGCATGTGGCAAATCTGATGCAGCTTTCTCCCCTTCAGGATCAGACGCATCTTCTTGCACCCTTCTGCATTTGTCCAACTGCAAAATACACAAAAGACGCACATAAATTGTGCATGCTTAATTCTCCAAACTATCACTGGAACAAAATAAACCTTGGTACATGAGAACAGCCATGCATATATCACATGTAATCCTTTACCAAAGGGCGATTAACGCTTTTTTTTGTTGCTTAAATTACGCATTTTTGGAAACTTTGCATTCGCAGTATTGCGTCGGCCTTACAAAGTATCCCAATACCAATTTTCACATTTCTGCTGTGAACAGTATGTGAGATATATATTTTTTTTAAGTTGGTTTCCGATTATTGTGATACCCAGTTAACACGTTTTCCTGGGGATAAGCAAATTTGACTGCGTTAACCAGATTTCCTTGTTAACCAACATGGCCAATATAGTAAAATCCTCTTGGTTGTGTTAAGCAGAAAAACATGTTATCCCTAATTGCGTTAACAGTGTTCCACTGCATATTTATGACCACAAAAAAATCCCAGGTAGCACAGATTATTCGCCCTTTCAATGGCCCACTATTGAGCCAATGCTGTGCCAGTACAGCCAATCAGGATCCATCAATGGACCGATTAAGGCCCAATGAACTGTGCTAGGAGGGAAATTAGGGTAGGTAGGTTAGGAACAATATATATATATATATATATATATATATATATATATATATATATATATATATATATATATATATATATATATATATATATATATATATATATATATTCTGTGTTTTTGCGAAACAAGACAGTAAGCACAACGCACTCAGCATAGCTTGCACTAGGAAGACGAAATGTCTTCTTGTTCAGTTTGGCCGGATGAAGTTATTTCTCTTGACGATGACAAACTTTCAGTTTTTTTTCTTACTCCAAAAACCAAACAAATTTGGTAAAATATAGGGTCGGTCGGGTGATCTGAAACCAACTTTTTTTTTTGTTTTGCCCATAAATAATAAAATTTAAAAAAGAAAGAAAAAGTACATACTGCATTGGTGCGTCTGTGCTTTGGGATGCTAGCAAACTCCTTTGGAAGATACAAGGTTGGTACCGCCCCACGTTTCAGTCGACGGCCTCTGAATTCTTCCTTTGTTTCTGCAACACAAATTGTATATTTAAATCTATTGTCGTATTGAAAACATGTGAAATTCCATTAGTTAGAAAGAAAAATAAAAACAGCTTCTTTTATGTGGTACAGTGTTAGCGCTTAGAACATAGTAAGAAAAACAATGTTCACTGAGCTGAAAAGAAAATATGAGGGCTATATGTGTATATCTCCAGATATCTGGGAAAATATGAACGTACAGGTCAGAAATTTAGAATAATATGTTTGTACATCTCCGAAACTGGAAAAATGTGGGCTTAAAAAAGGGGAAGAAAAACCTTTCCAGCCCACTGCACAAAAAGGCGTAGGGACCACAATAAAAATATGGTGGGTTGAATAACCTCAAACAAGCTTTTTGGGGCCAAATCATCTAACCTTAGCTTTAAATTAGGAATGAAAAGGAAAACAATTGACAAAACCCCTAAACAAACACATTCAAATACCAAAGTACCCAAAATTGTCTTGACATAATAGCTGTAACAAACACTTAATTTTGTATTTTCCTTGGAGATTCGCCATCCAGGAAAATATTCATTATTGAGATACAGTCAGGGCAGATTATGGAGGGTTCCCAATTGCACAAAAAAAAAACAACCTGGGTGTCAACAAAAAAATTGTTAATGGAAAAGGATATTCTTCATGTTATTATTCGATACAAACAACGTTCGTAGATCTAAAATTCAAGAAAGTGTGTCACCACTGTCACTGTGACTACATTACATACCGCACAGCTGTAATCAGGAATTGGCACTAACTTGATGCATTTTTTTATTATTAAGATCTGATGGAGCGTGTTGAAAAAGAATATATTTTATTTTTAATGAAGGAAATTACGTGCATTTATTTTAGCAGATAATATATTTCAACATTCTATTACACCACTTAAAAATTAAGATATTCTTTTTTAATAGTATTAGTAATAAAAATAATATACATGCATTAGTTTCTAAATGGTGCAATGGAAAATTAAAATATATTATCTGTTAAACTAATTGCTTACAATTTCCTTCATTAAAAAATAAATTTTAAAGCATCAATGAAAGCGCAAACTATTTTATAAAATTTAATTCATAATCTTCTGAGAATGCTTCAAGCCACATATGCAAATAAATACACTTCTCTTTCAATTTGATAGCTATTTCTTCTCTTCTTTTAGTCAGCTGTCTCATTATTTTAACTTCTTTTGATTAAACATAGTAACAAAGATTTGCATTTTCAATGTACTAAAAAGTCAACAGGTTAACATGTCTCTCTTTATTTGAGTGTTAGCATGTGAGTTATTTTATTAATTAATTTTAAATATTATTTTTACGTTATCTGATATTATGTAGATTACAGTTCACGATCGAGGCCGGATCCAGATCGGCTTGTTTACACTATATATTATTGCCGCGTTGGAAAACACACAGTCACACATGGCTCTGAGAGAACTGACATAACACACAACACAAAGACTTACGCTTTCCCATGTATTCGAAGCAATCGTCAGTGAAATGTCGCGAACAAATCTTCGCTGCGTTCGGATTGAAACCTTTGTCGGTCCTGCTTGTGAGGTAGATCAACCGGTTTCTCCATGCATCTTGCTCCTCGCTCACACCTGCTTTCGGGTAGCCGTGAAAAGACACACCACGACAAAAAAGACTGTCCGTGTCACACTTGCTAAAACTGCAACGACTCCCACCGTGTTGTCGCTTCGACATCGTGCCGAAATAGTCAAAACAGTCTAAATAACTTCGTATGCACTCGTACTTCGACGTGTCTTTTCACATTGGTACCGGAAAGGGCAATGCAAAAGTGCGCGGCTAAGATGCGCGAAGGAACTCAAAGCGAAAATTGTCTTAGTCAGAGGTCAAGTAAATATAAGTCAGTGGACAAACGGCGCTTCCCGCCATTAGTACGCTCTGTGGTTTCGTGTAGGGACAGAAGTTCTGAAGAATAATAGCACGAGCAGCAAAATGACGTCACTATAAGTTTGACGTCATGGCATCGCTAGTGTCACGACGCTGTGTACACAGTGACGCATTTGATGTTTCACAATACTCATCGGAAAGGTACGTTTTCTTCCACAAAGCCTCTGCTCCGACCAACGTGCTCCGACCATCCCCATATCAAAGTCTACCGTATTTTACAAAAATTACAGTCCAGCACACATTTATGCCATGAATTTAACTGGTTTAAAGCGTGTATTCTAAGAAGAGCATAGTTGTATTGTAGTATTCGGCGTTAAAGCCCTGCAATAACTGCTTTATAAGTATCTAATTGCAGAAATATGATAGCAGGTTGCACGAATTAACGTAGAGACCAAATAGTGTGCTGTAATTTTGAACCTAACGGCTTTGAGCCGTAAGATCCAAAATCACAGACCAGCACACAATGTAGATGTAGGTTAGCAACATCACACGTTGCTAATGCTCTCTCTGTCTCTGTCTCTCTCTGGCATTTATGGTATTGATAATGAAACCCTCAACATCTCATTACCGCATACAGTAGAATAACTAAGATATATTTTCAACCTCTGCATAATCTAAAGTACATTTCCAACCATTCTTAAAGAAGCAAAGGTAATCCCAATCCCTAATCTAAAGACATTGAAGATATCAATAATTATCGTCCAATCTCCCTTCTGCCAGCTTTGTTAAAGCCTCTTGAAAAGCACATTCAAAAACATCTCCTTGATTTTCATTGAAAAAGGTAAATTATTTAATATTCACCAGTCTCGTTTTAGACCGAAACATTCTGGTCAGTCAGCACTGACACATATTGTAAACAGCTGGCTGGAATCAATCAATAAAAGCCTGATGTCAGGAGCAGTTTTCTTAGACCTTAAAAAGGCGTTTGACCTTGTGGACCATGACATTCTCCTAAATAAGCTAACAGTTTATCACTTGAACGCAACCGCTAAAGCATTCTTCCGATTATATCTTGAAGTCAAAAAACAAAAGGCGTACGCCCATGGAAGATACTCTAAACAAGGAAATGTAAACTACGGCGTCCCCCAGGGATCCATTTTGGGACCTCTTTTATTCATACTATGTATCAATGATCTACCGTTGAATATTACTAATTCTGACGTTAACTGTAATCTGTTTGCTGACGATACTAGGCTTCATGTTTCTGGTTTTAAAGAAAACGACGGACATTAGACATAGTTTACAACGCAGTCGCAATGAGGTATCTGACTGGTGTAGACAGAACCATATGGTTCTTCAACCAGCTAAAACAAAGGGTATCTTAATCGCCACGCGACAAAAACATCAACGCCGAATGCAGCTATTACAATTACAATTAAACGCTGAACCTGTTGAACAAGTCACTGAGCGTAAATTCTTAGGAATACATGTTGATGAACAACTGAGACCCATATAAATGCTGTTTGTAAGACCAGTGCTAAAAACACTTTCTTATTGTCCCAGCTTAGACATGTAACGGATACAAATACCGGTTGTTTTTTTTTTAATGGCATGCTCATATAAAGTCTCACGTTGATTATGTCTCCAGTGTGGGACGACTGTAGTGATGTCCACATGTAGAGGATAAACTCCATATATAAAAGAGCTGTAAAAATGATAGATAGACCCTCCCATCCTTACCACAGACAAATTTATACACTTAAACATTCTCGGTCTGCGTCAGCAACTTACTTTAAACAAAGAGGATTCATTTAGAAAGGAAATAAGTGACTTGGAACATAATATTCATGTTGATATCCCACTTTTGGAAGCTAAAAAAAAAAAATGTATCGTTATGCATAAGATACTGAATAATATAACACCCCAGTATCTAATCACTAAATTTATATCTCAGCAAGAACGTGAACCGACCTCAAGAAACAATACCTTACCCTTACTGCCAAGAATCGACCTTCATAAAACTAGTATGTCATTCTCTGGTCCGTTTGATTGGAATTCTATCCCTGCACACTTGAAAACTATAACCTCACCAGGAATTTTTAAAAGAAAACTTTATGATTTCTTTGATGAGTCAAACTTAGTACTTCTCAGGTACTGCAATGTCTCCTGTAACAAGTATTTCATGCAGATGGTTGGTATGTGTTTTCGCGCGCACGTGTGTGCGTGTGCTCGTTTTTGTTTGTGTGTGTAGGTGTATGTGTGTGCGGCGCGCACGCGTGCGTGCGTGTGTTCATGTGTGTGTGATGAGTGTTATTATTTTCCTGTATATAATGATGCTATTGGGTTTTGTATGTAAATAATTTTTTTATTTTTTTATTTTTTATTTTATAGTTTCCTCTTTTTATGCCATAGACGTTAGCAACGGCAAGTTTGTAAAATATCGATTTGTTTTCTGTCAAAACTTTTTACCGTTGAAAAATAAAGTTTCATCATTATCATCATCATCTCTGTCGCTCTGTCTCTGTCTCTCTGTCTCTGTCTCTGTCTGTCTGTCTGTCTCTCTCTCTCTCTCTCTCTCTCTCTCTCTCTCTCTCTCTCTCTCTCTCTCTCTCTCTCTTTCTCTCTCTCTCTCTCTCTCTCTCTCTCTCTCTCTCTCTCTCTCTCTCTCTCTCTCTCTCTCTCTCTCTCTCTCTCTCTCTCTCTCTCTCTCTCTGGCATCTAATCCAGGACCAGGGAATTTGTATACAGCGATAAACTTAATTTTGTCAAGATAAAGTATCGTTATTTACAGCAAACTGACGTCATCCGATACTGTGTCTTATTAAATTCTAAATCTGGCTTGAGAAAGAAAATTGGTTTACAGATTTTGACCAGGCTAAAAGCGTGTAGTAATAATAAAGAAATAAACAATAAAAAAACGGAGATGCCATAGTAGTGGTCTGAATCAGTTGTTGCTCATGTTTCCCTACTTGTCAGCCCTGACGCCCTACAGCAGGAGATGGATCGACCATGATAATTCAAGGGTAGTGCCAGATCTGGCACTCTCCTTGAATTATCATGGTCGATCCAGCTCCTGTAACTGGTGTACAGTCATTATATGACGCCTCCAAAATTTGGCAAATCAACGGCCGTAGGGCTGAATGAGTTAAAGTATGTTTATTTCCGAAGAGAAAATGAGCATTTGCTAGCAGCGAATCAGTTCAAACGGTAATATGTCGCATTTTTTTCTATGCGCCAGGATATCAATATAGTCCTAAAGTAAAATCTGATGGCTTTGCTGTGCGTGACTGCACCACAAGCAAAAGTTAACACAAACATTAGTTTGAAATTCGGTTTACATCGATCGTTTTTGGTCTATCATGCCTTCGTGGGTAAATAAAACTCAAAGGCAAGAGGAATTTCAAACTGAGTTTCACTCTTTCTCGTGTCAGCTTCCGCCTGTGAAGTACCGTGACAGTAACCTATAGCATACTGAGGCTAAAGGCTTCAAATTTGTACACTGCCATATGCAAGTGGCATTATAGTACTTACAGAGAAGGATATAGACCAATGGCTTTAGTTCAAGGGTGGTGCCAGAATAGCTTGGCGCCTAGAGGCGCCAAGCTATTCTGGCACTACCCTTGAACTATTTTAGTCAAACGTATTTCACATACTAGTGTATTCCGAATGATAAGGGGTAACATGGCTTGTTAGTTTGAAAAACCGTCAAATTTAATTGCTGCTGCTACCGACGAACCGGAATAGTCCCGGCGTTGATATATCTTCCACAGCTGATCGTAAGTGTAATGCACCTAAAGAAATGTGATAGGTGCTATCACATTTACAAGCAAAGACTTCCGCCTTTGCGTGTAAATGCGATAGCACTTATCAGGTTTCGTTAGTAACACTGTTGTCGACACCTGCTCGGAACTTCATATTGAAAAGGCTTCTTTTAGTGTGTGGCATTCATATATAATATATATTATGTGGTGCCTTTTTCAGTTACGTTGAGAATGTACAGTATGATGAAGTTTTCAAAATGAGACTTGTTGGTTTGTCGTTTTTACTGACCGTCAAAAAAGTAACTCTGAGTAACTTTCCCGAGAAAAGATGAACCCAACCCAGCTGCAAAAGACATAGATTCTCATGAGCCCCCGCAGTTGTGGGGGCTCATGCCAGTGGGGATCTATATCTCTTGCTGAAACCCCTTTGTGTCCATGTTCTATTTGACAACTGGAAAATTTTTACTTTGAATTTACTTCCGGTCACACTCGCCTTGTCATAGAAGAAAATTAAGGTCCCATAATCGCAGACGTAGACTGACCCCAGGGAGAGGAAATTGACAGGTTATCTGCCCCTGACCGGCTCGAGATATTAACCCATGCAGCACCGACGCACTAGAGCAGGAGATGGATCGATCATGATAATTCAAGGGTAGTGCCATATTAGGTTGGCGCCGTCAGGCGTCAAGCTAAGCTGGCACTACCCTTGAATTATCATGATCGATCCATCTCCTGCAACTGGTACACAGTCGTTAGGTGACACCTTCAAGATTTGGGAAATGTGGGGTTAAAAGGGATAACGTTCATTAAACCACTGACACACGGAGCACATAACTCGTGGTTTCCTCTCCCTGTGGACTGACCAGCGCACAAATACGCGCACCACTTTTACTTCCCTTTCAAGGATATATAGCAGAGATTTGTCTCTCTTGAAGCAAATCCCTGGTGGCATCTGCGGACTAACTGCAATAAATGTTCGACCATTGTAGCCTGTTTGACATTGAAATTCAATTTCCGCTTATTGATACGTGTACTCCCTGCTGACTTGAAAATTCAATGTTTATTCAGAAGATTTCGTTTTCCTGTGGGTTTTGTTTTCAGTAACCACTGTTTTTGTTCCGCCTCTCTCTCTCTTTTTGCGTTTTACCTGTCAATAAAACTGTATTCATTGCCCAAACAAACCCCAGCCTCTGCAAGAGGCATAGATCCTCATGAGCCCCAGCTAATTGAGGTGGATCATGAGGTGACATGCATTTAACAGCTCTACAGACGGTACTCGTCTTCTTCACATCGTTATTAACACATATCCTTCCTGTGAAAGCAAATGACAGCTAGTCCATTTTTGGGGGAGTGAAAAGTTAGGTTTTATTGCATTACAATGGAAATCTGTTTTTCACAAAATATGGATTTACTGTCCTGCTTTTCACAGGCGTCATTATAATGGTGCAGGTTTGTGATTTTCAACTTCGGAACTAAGTTGCAAGGCCCCAAATCACTTACCAACACACATTATGTCCTTTGCCCTTTGGCGACCCACTCTCAACCCACACTGGTTATCTCCCTCGATTCGCTGCCTCTTATAAGCGGCAGCGAATCGTGGGAGACAACCAGTGTGTTTCCACCTCATGAGGATCTTTGCCTCGCGAATACCTTTTTTGTTTTCTGCCGCATTCCTCGCATGAAGGAGGCCGAAGAGTGAACATTTTATGGTTGCTTTTATCGTGGGGTATTTTATTTTTGTTTTTTAAGGGCCATCCATAGCACCCTTTAGCAAGATAGGCGCGTCAGTAATAATAGAGCAGCCGGCACTAGCACAACCCAATCATATTCCAAGCGGGAAGTCAGGCATTCAGTGATTGGCTGAAACTCTGATACACCCCTCCGGCTTTGGTATAATGTCAATGCGGCCCTGTAGCCGATCCGTGCTAACAAGAGGCAACGTTCCTCACGAACCCCTGCAAGCTGTAGGGGTACATGAGGATCTATGCCTCTGGCAGATGGAGGCAGTTCCCCAACAGACTGCTATTTGCATATAATCGTCTTCCGCTCTTCCATATGCTCACACAACTGACTGTTTTCTTCTCTTTTTATATTTTCCTTAATGGCATTATGTGTGAAAGAGTTTGAACTAAGGTCTACTTTAAAAATCATGAAGTGCGCAGTAGATTGTTTTCTTCTTCACCGTTAATAGTGCGCTTGGATGAGTGCACATCGCTAAGAGAAAGGGCTGGGGTTTGTTTTGTAAATACCGTTTTCAGAATGTTTCTGAGAATAACACGTTAATCCTGTTTTGTACGTAGTTTGCTGTTCACAGTATTTTCAACATGTAACCTTAAATTAACCCCTTCACTGCCACAGTACGAGCATTGCACGTCTGAAATCTGTGTAAATTAAACGCGAACGAGCTGCAGCCGTCACATGAATAATGGACACAAAGTTGTTTCAGCAAGAGGCATAGATCCTCATAAGCCCCACACAATTGCGGGGGCTCATGAGGATCTATACTCTTGCAGTTGGGTGGTGTTCAGCTTTTCTCGGCACTGAATGGGTTAAATTTTACATTATCTTGTGTACTGAAAGAAATGAGAACGAACAAATTATCACGTCTCACGTTTCCGCCATGGCAAAATACGGACGAGGGGGGGGATTAGACAAAAAAAGGTTACTGCTGAGGATATGGGGACTTTTAACGAAGTTGTTGTGTGCTGGTCTGCAATTCCGGACCTCACGGCTATCAGCCGTGAGGTTTAGAATCACAAACCAGCACACAATGACGTTTCCCTCCGGTCCGGCAGCACACACGGAGCTGCTTCTCAGTGCAACGAAAAGCCATCGAGAGTTTAATCAACACTGAGCCTTCTTAGGAGGAAGGAATAAAAAGTGTGTTCAGGTCTGTGATTTCGGACCTTACGGCTCAAGGCAATAAGTTCCAAAATCACAGACCACCACATACATGATTTTTTAAAAAAAACCGTCAAAGTTTACAGCTGCAGGAACATCATCAAGTGATTTTAAAACACATCTGCAGGGTTCTGATACGCAGTCGTTTAAAAGCACTTACGTTATAGTGATGAGAAAGCGTGATACGGGAGGAGAGAGGGACAGAGTCAATAAACAGTTAATCCCTTGGCTGCCGAGAAAAGGTCCACACAATCCAACTGCAAGAAGCGTAGATCCTCATGAGGCCCCCGCAGTTTGCGGGGGCTCATGAGGATCTATGCCTCTTGCTGACACCACTTTAGTTCATGGGACGGTTGGGGCTCTTCGGCTTGGGATCAACAACAGGATGTGCGTCAGCTGACAGTGCAAGGGTTAACTCATTCGAGACGTGCCGCCTCCGGATACGCGGCTTATGCCGCATATCCGGAGGCGGCACGTCTCGAATGAGTTAAAGGATGAACGTAATACAGAAGTGACGTCTTGTTTTTTTTCTAAATGTTTATTTTCGGCTTGTATGTGGGGCGTACCGGATGACACTATAATGTGAGCCATTAGACACTGTGCGCCCAATGATCAACTGCTCCATTTTGCCATTAATGATGTCGAAAGTGTAACACGTAAGACTCCAACTGAGCCGTCGGCAAAAAGCGAAGGATGATCTAGCGTCCGGCCAGAAAGGTTATATCCACATGTGTTGCATTTAGACTTGTAATGCAGCACTTTTAGCGGATTACTGTAAAATGTTAGCACTATTGCCCCGAGGTCAATCTCTTACGTACTTATCTTGCAATAATGCGTGTAAGATAAAGGGGAGGCAAGAGATCTATCTATCTATCTATATCCCGTAGTCTTGCCGACCGTTGGGCACCACTGATGACTTGGCAACCAGTTCCCTCCATTCCTCTCTGTTCTCTGCTATTCTCAGCGTATCGCCCAGCTTCAGTCCTGTCCACTCTGAGATATTGTCCTCCCATCTTTTCCTATGTCTTCCTCTCCTTCGTCCTCCTTGCACAGTGCCTTGGAGGATTGTTTTGGCAAGCCCTGCTGAGCGCGTGACATGCCCATACCAGTTCAGTTTGCGTTTTCTCACAATGGCTAATAAGTCTTCATAGGGCCCGATGGCTTGCCCGAGTCTGCTTCCCACTTCCTCGTTTGGGATGTGATCTCTGTATGAGATGCCAAGCAGCCTTCGAAAACATCTCATTTCAGTGGCTTGTATCCTCCTTTCAAGGTCAGCTGTGAGGGTCCATGACTCGCAGGCATACAAGAACACTGAGATGACTAAGGAGCGCATCAGTCTGATCTTGGAGCAGAGTGTGATGTTTCTGTCCTTCCATATGTTCTTCAATCTTGTCAGTGCTGTTGTTGTCTGCGCAATCCTGGACAGTATTTCTGGTTTTGATCCCTCATCTGTCACAATGGCTCCTAGGTATTTGAATTTCTTAACTGTTTCCAGTTTTTGGCAAGAGATAAATCCGGCAAAACCTTAAGAAATATGACTCCAGGACTAGCGGTGCGTACTCGCTGATCTTTGATAAATTCTAAGCTTACAAAGCCTATCACTTGGTGAAATTAATGCAACTTTGCATCAAAATCTTAATTAACGCCTTGACTACGACTAACGAAACTGTGAGCAGAAAAACAAAACAAACAAAACAAACAAAAAACAAAACAAAACGACAACAAACAACAACAAAAAAGCGTTTGCCGGTAGCAATCAACGGGTGCGTGTCTTTTCCGCCGACTGGTGTCGTCAGTAGCAGTCAAGAGTTTAATTAACAGAATTCAGCCACAACCGCACAACCACATGTAATTACTTCGACTGATAAATGGGCACGTTCTCCGTCTTCAGACAACGTGACACCAACACCAAAAGACAACCGAGCGCGTAAAATACTGAAACTCAATAAGCAGCACCTTAACTCGTTCTAAACGTGCGCCTAGGGCGGATACGCGGCGGTTCGCCGCGTATCTGTATGCGGCACGTCCTGAATGAGGAAATGCAAGAGGCCGGCATAGATACTCATGAGCCCCGCAACTGCGGGATCTATGTCTCTTGCTGAAACCGCATGGTATCCGCGTCAATTCAGTTGACGACTGTAACTATCATAACCAAACAAAACACAATGAACCACACCTAACTGCAAGAGACATAGATCCTCATGAGCCCCCGCAGTTGCGGGGGCTCATGAGGATCTATGCCTCATGCTGAAACAATATTGCATCCATTTTCTTTGACGGCTGGAACGATCATAATCAGCCCTGAAAAACAAAGCACCATAAGCAACACACAAATGCAAGAGGCATGATCCTCATGAGCCTCCGCAGTTGCTGGGGTCTCGTAAAAATCTATGCCTCTTCTTGAAAACACATTGTATCCATGTTCCTTTGACGGCTGACACTTTCATGACCAGTACTGAAAAACAAAACGCTTTGGAGAAACAAGCACACAAGAGTAGTACTTGTTATGAAAGATTAACTAACCCAGTTATAAACACAGCAGTAGGCGGGCCAACAGATTCTCACATCAGCCAAAGGACTGTTGGCTTTTTGAAAGGTTAGCAAATGCGGACACTTCTATTACGACTGAAGCTGCACAACACGCCAAATGACGTAAGTAATTGTGGCTCGTCCCACCAGGAAAAGGCATAGATTCTCACGGCCCACTTCAGATTTATGACGTAAACACATGTGGTCTGATCCCTTGCCAGTGAAATGTAGACAGACAATATTACACCAATCATTTCTAAACAACACGTTTGACAGACGCATCCTCCAAAACCGACATTACTGTCGTTTTAGGACTGACAATTTGTCTGAGTGTTGGCTTACATAGTGTAATTTTCCAAAACGTCTGCCGTTGTCAGTTTGTCAGAAGCCACTATGACCATGGTTGAGAAAAGCGAGATTTTCATTGTGTAACAATGAAAATTCCGCTTTTCTTAAACGTGGACATACTTGCTTTCGTCACATAACGTCAAGATCGACTGACAAACAACTACATGATTGTGTTGTTATATCTCACTGCTCTTGCTCGTAAGGTCGAAAATCACAAACCAGCACTCACGTCTGCCTCTGCTTTTATAACCACGGGACCCTGTCCAAAAACGATGGAGACATATTTCAGATTATGATATGTTAATGTGAAAAGGGATTTGACGGAAATGTCAAACTGAGTGTGGAGATAACAAAAAGCAGGGCTGAATTCTGGCCTGATAAATAAATAATGCGTCTGAACTAAACTAAATGGAAAAAGTAGGACACCTAATCCGCTTGTTAAGACCCATTCAGCCCTGACGCACTACAGCAGGAGATGGATCGACCATGATAATTCAAGGGTAGTGCCAAATTAGCTTGGCGCCTGTCGGCGCCAAGCTAATCTGGCACTGCCCTTGAATTATCATGGTCGATCCATCTCCTGCAACTGGGTGCACAGTCATAAGATGACGCCTCCAAAATTTGGGAAATAGGGCCGTCTGGCTGAATGAGTTAAATGCAACCTGAACATGACAAAAATGGTACTCTGTTAGGCCTACTTGCCGGTGTCTTGTCATCCCATTGTGCATAAGGCCACCAGTAATGTAAGCAAGACATCATATTCGGCCATTGTGAAATGAGCCCGTTTAGTGGTGAGTAAATGTAAATACGACCCAACTGCAAGAGGCATGGATCCAGACAACTGCGGGGGCTCCTGAGGATCAATGCCTCTTGCTGACACCACTTTGAATCCATGTTCCTGGGACTGCTAGTGCTTTTTGGTGTTGAATTAACTAACACGGTCTGCGTCAGGTGGCACTGAACGCAGGGTTCATCAAAAGACAGGATGTCTATTTTTTGGCGAAAAGCAATATTGTCATAGTAATACAATGAAAATGTTGTTTTTCACAAAAATAGACATACTGCGTTTTGCCTTATAATAATAATAATAATAATAATAATAATAATAATAATAATAATAATAATAATAATAATAATAATAATAATAAAGCGAATTTATAAGGCACCTATACATAGTAAAAAGCTCTAAGCGCCGTACATATAAACAAGAAAATGTCACACACAAAATATATGTACATTACACAACAGAACAATACATGACCACTGACAATCAAGATTGAAAAAGATGATTTTCAAGACTGCGTTTAAAATTTATTTTTCTTCACAGGGCAGACCCGTCTAACGGTGTCTGCGTGAACAAGGGTTACTCTATCAGAGGAGGTCGTACGGAGTTACGTGACAACAACGACACTGAAAGCAATCCCGAGGGTGACTCCGGGTCACTGGCTGATGCTCCCGAGCAGACGGCCTTGAATGACGGCCAGCTCAGGCTAGCAGAGCAGTTGAGTTACTAACAGCGACACTGTCAGCGTCGTAACAGCATCACACCTGATAAGCTACAGCGGGATGGGGTCCGACCTTGATGGTGGGAGATGATAGTTCACGGGTAGTACCAGATTAGCTGGGCCACTTGAACTATCATCTCCTATCATCTCTCACACACCCAACCGATATTTGACACGGTCAGCTTCCTATCATCACACCTGACAAGCTACGGCGGGATGGAGTTAGACCTGGATGGTGGGAGATGAAAGTTCAAGGGTGGTACCAGATTAGCTTGGCGCCTAGAGGCGCCAAGCTAACCTGGTACCACCCTTGAACTATCATTTCCTATCATCACCCACGCACCCCACCACCCCTCCCACACAACCGGTATTCGTCAGAGGTCAGCATTCTAACAGCTTGACACCTGACAAACTACGGCGGGAATGGGTTGGACGTTGATGGTGAGAGATGATAGTTCAAAGGTGGTACCAGATTAGCTTGGCGCCTAGAGGCGCTAAGCTAGTGTGGCACCACCTTGAAGTATCATCTCCCACCTACCCTCCCACCCAACCGGTATTCGTCCGAGGACGCCCGCCAAACTGTTCGGTTTTTCCAGGCTTGCCGAAAGAAGTGTTGATTTTGGCACAGCAGTAGGAGCCTTGAACTCTCAGCGACAACTGTAGGTGATGAATGGCCAGATCTGGCAGAGAATGCGAGATGCAATGTAGGGTTCGTTATGCACATTAACCTCTTCATTGTCGAGAAAACGCCAAAACACATTCCCGCTGCAAAAAGCTTGGAGCCTGATCAGTCGTGCAAGATGCGTAATCGGGGTCAAAAAGTGGCGCATTAGTGTAATTACCGAAACGAGTCCTTGATCCACAGATGTTGCTTGCAGATGGATGGAGAGAGGTGCAATAGGAAGAGATGCATCTAAGCTATTTTGAAGTTTTATGAGTGTGTTTGCCAAGAGACGTTCAAGAGTTTGACGTTTGCCTGTACTGATTAATTGCTTTGAGTGTCAGACGTACAAGCAATGACAATTTTCACACGTCAATTTATTTATTTATTAATTTATTTTATTTATTGTATTTTAAATATATTTTTAATTATTTTAAACCATGTCAATTACACACATTTTCCTCAGCCAGAAAAGTGGTCATTAAAAGTTCAATCTGTTTAAGGGCAAAGAAGTTCTTTTCCTTCCAGCAGTGAAACCAGACCTTCATGAAGATCTTAATCGCAAATGGACAGACAGCGTTTAAGTGTCTGAGCGAAAATACCCGATCATGACCAATTCCGACACAGTAATGGTATGCATTGGCCGAACAGTGGAAGACAGAGCATCTGGTCATGTTTTCGCTCAGATTCCTCTTGCTCGTTTATCATCGAAATGGACACAGTGACAATACCAGTAATGGGTCTCTTAGCAGAATAATTCCGACTGCAAGAGGCATAGATTCTCATGAGGCCCTGCAGTTGCAGGAGCTCACGAGGATCTATGCTACTTGTAAGAAGACACAGCTTAATGAATACCTATTCGAAGACGGAATGAAATGTCCGTAAATGACAAAAACAGTGTTGGGTCTCTTAGCCCTTATCATTTGGAATACTCCAGTGTGTGAAATAAGTTTGACTAAAATAGTTCAAGGGTAGTGCCAGAATAGCTTGGCGCCAAGCTATTCTGACACCACCTTTGAACTAAAGCCATTGGTCTATATCCTTATCTGTAATTATTATAATGTAGCTTGCATAATTATGACAGTGTATAAATTTGAAGCTTTTAGTCTCGGTATGATATGGGTTAACATGCATTACTGTGTTTATCTGAAAGAAGCATAGATCCCTATAAGCTCCTGCAGTCGCAAGAGTTCATGAGGATCTATGCCTCTTGCAGGAAGACGCCGGTTATCCTGTATTTATTCTAAAGCTGAATGACATGGTCGTAATTAATGACAAAAAAAAAAAAAAAAAAAAAAAAAAAAAAAAAAACACACAAAGCAAAACCATAAGCCGTTTGGGTCTCGTAACAAGCATCAGGCCCTCACGATCTGCAAAATGTATAGACCCCTAAGTGATCCTGCAGCCGCAGTAGCTTACGAGATAAGTATACCTCTCGCAAGAAGACTCCCTTTGACATATTTGCATCCTAGAGCGAAGCATTAAATAATCAGTTTATCTCATTCAGCCCGACGGCCGTATTTCCCAAAAACTTTGGAGTCGTAATCTAGTGACTCTGCACCAGTTGCAGGAGACGGATCGACCATAATTCGACAGGCGCCAAGTTAATCTGGCACTACCCTTGAATTATCATGGTCGAACCATCTCCTGCTGTAGTGCGTCAGGGCTGAATGGGTTATGGCGACGTCAACAGTATTGGGTGACCCACGTTATTGACAGGCGCTCACAGGCCGTGCTAAAAGAATAGATTGCTGATAGATTTCAGCTTCGGTTTAAATGGTCCAAGACTGGGGGACGCAGGGATAGTTGGCTCTATTGTGGCATGTTGCGTGCGTTCGCAGTTGCACACCGGCTGAATCAAAGGAATGCGCTTTCTAAATTTGGGTGGCCTGCACACGCGTTTAGCCGCTATGCTGCTCTGACATTTCTACATGACTCCAGTTGGCACAGGTACCTTTTGTCTGAACTGAAAGACTGAGGACGCGAGATTACCGTTGGAAACTGGGCTCGATGAGCCCGGAGGACTGTCGGGCAGCGCAATTAACCCCTTTCGTATCGAGATAAATGGAATACAAACCAACTGCAAGAGACATAGGTCCTCATGAGCCCCCGCATTTGCGGTGGCTCATGAGGATCTATGCCTGTTGCTGACTGACACCACTTCGTATCCATATGATCCTCTTTAACGCTGAGGTTTTTTTTAATTGTTTTTTTTTTTAATGCAGAAAAACAGCTTGCATCAACTGTCAAAATAGACAAACAAACAGAGAGATCTTACTTACTTACTTACTTACGCCTGTCACCCCTACCCGGGTATAGGCCGTCGACGAGAGACCTCCAGCAACTCCTGTCCTGTGCTTCTCCTTCGATTCTACTCCAGGTGGTTCCCAGTCTCTTGATGTCTGCTTGGAGGTCTCGACGCCAGGAGTTTCTCGGCCTACCTCTTTTCCTCTTTCCCTGGGGGTTCCATGACAATGCCTGCCTAGTGATACTGGAAGCTGGCTTTCTCAGACTGTGACCGATCCATCCCCATCTTCTTCGCCCAATTTCATTCTCTGCTGTTATCTGCTCTGTTCTGTCCCAGAGTCTGACGTTGCTGATCTTCTCTGGCCAGTGGATTTTCAAAATTCTTCTAAGGCAACTGTTCATGAAGGTCTGTACTCTGTTGACTGTGGTTTTTGTCAATCTCCATGTCTCTGCTCCATATAGGAGAACTGCTTTTACATTGGAGTTGAAAATCCGGACTTTGGTGTGTTGTGACAGCTCTCTGGAGCTCCATACTTTTTTCAACTGGAGAAAGGCTGCTCTGGCTTTACCGATTCGTGCTCTGACATCTGCATCAGTGCCGCCTTTTTTGTCTATGATGCTCCCGAGATAGGTGAAGGACTCCACCTCCTCCAACGGGGTGCCAGCAAGCAAGACTGGTTCTTCCCTGGTTGCGTTCAGCCTCATTGTCTTTGTTTTCTGTTTGTGAATGGTGAGGCCCACTTGGGACGAGATGTCAGCAAGCCTCGTGGTCTTGTCCTGCATTTGTTGATGAGTGTGGGACAGTAATGCCAAGTCGTCTGCAAAATCGAGGTCGTCAAGCTGTGTCCACAGTGTCCACTGTATTCCACTTCGTCTGTGCTCTGTGGTCATCTTCATGACAAACAGAGAGATCAGCCGCTACTTATCTTCATTCGCAGAAGGAATGTGGCAACTGAAATTTGCGTGGCTTGCGTTTAGTCGCTATGCTGCTCTGACATTTCTACATGACTCCAGTTTGCACAGGTACCTTTTTTAGTGGCAAGCGAATGAAGATAAGTAGCGGCTGATCTCTCTGTTTGTTTGTCTATTTTGACAAAGGGTATTTACGCGAAATATTAATAAATTGTGTTGTACCCGTCTTTCTAAGCGTGTTTCTTTCTCCTTTGGGTACTTCTTTGCATTTTTACACGCTTGGCAGTCACCTTTTTGGTCTGGATTGGAGAAATTTCAGCCCCAAAACACCAGATCTCTCTTCTTTGTCATGAAGTAAACCGTTCTAGGCGACAAGCCGCAGTAGCTCAGGCGGCTATACGTCGGAGCGAAAACAAGCGAAGGGAACAGCCGGGTCCTGTGTTCCAGCCACGGTCAGGGCTCCGGAAGCTGGGCTCACAATCCAGGGAAAACGACGGGCGTGTGTCACAGCATCTGTCCGTTGAAAGGTCCCGGTAAATCGCAGTGCACCTAAACGGATCGGTGTTCAAGCAATAAGTGTCGCGACCCGCATAACCAGCCTTTTAGGGCCGCCCATTACAAACACTCCTGTGGCGTGGACTTCAAAAACCAACAAACGATTCCAGAGAAACAACATTAACCCATTCAGCCCTGACGCGCTACAGCAGGAGATGGGTCGACCATGATAATCTGTCGGCGCCAAGCTAATCTGGCACTGCCCTTGAATTATCATGGTCGATTCATCTCCTGCAACTAACTGGTGCATAGTCATTAGATGACGCCTGCAAAATTTGGGCAATACGGCCGTCGGGCTGAATGAGTTAAACCCGATGATAGAAATTGCCAAAGCAGGAAACTGGCCTCTGAAGTCTGCACACCACTTCTAAGGATAGATGGACTAGTTAGTTTAAGGGTGGTGCCAGATAAGCTTGGCGCCTGTAGGCGCCAAGCTATTTTGGCACCATCCTTGAACTATCACTTATAGGCGCCAAGCTATTCTTTCACCAGCTTTGAACTCTTCTGGTCCATCCAGCCAGATGGGTTATCGGCCTGCTGACAAATGAACTGCCAGGGCAACAGATGTTCATGGCATTCTGTAATATGTAGGCTTATCTAACGAGTGCCAATAGATGGGATATTGCCTGCATGTTTGGCTGTGAATGTCTCGATGCTGACAGTTCAGCGATTTTTTTTTTTAAATTTCACTAGATTAATTCATGTGAACTGAAATAAATTGGGCGGGTCAGATGCAGTTTATGATTGAAATGGCTCCGGGAACAGAGCTTGCAAGTCGCAGCCTGGACTTAAATGGCCATATATGCCTCTTATTGGTGACTTAAATATATGTTTCTCATCACATGCAAAAACAAACAGGCTTTAGACACATGGCGGTTTCAGATCATGTAACACGTGAAAACATAACGTGCTGAATCCTTATTACAGGAGGATCTAGATCAGATATCAACTCATTCTGAGACGTGCCGCCACCGCATTCGCTGCTTAGAGCCGCGTATCCATAGGCGGCACGTCTCGAATGAGTTAATGGAATCAGCATGAGATAGACAGGCTCGAGCTCGGCGAAGTGGCACTATTCCCAGCGTGCATCAAATTTGTCACGACTAATATGCTCTCCCTTTGCCGGAAGCAGAACGAAACTACAAATGGCAGCTGACGACATTTCATTTCCCGTATGATGCTGATTACTACCGCCGTTGTTGCCATTAGTGTATACTGACAGGTTATATTTCAATATCATTACATATTACACGCGACTGGAATAATCCGCCTATGATTACCACAACGCAGAGGCTCACCGGGCCGACGACGGTCGCTCTGAGCTGGCCCGCGCAATACAGGACGGTGCTCGGGCCAACTGCGATGCCGGCCTGATAACCTCTTGCATACTGGGATGAACGCTGGACTGTGTGTCCAAAATCACAGACTGACCACCACACATATCATTTTATTCGACCCGCTCAAATCAATTCAGCTTCATGAGCCGCAGATATATATATATATATATATATATATATATATATATATATATATATATATATATATATTGGTCTCTGATTTCGGATGCGTACTAGTCTGATTTCGGACCTTACGGTCGACAGCAATAAGGCCCATAATCACAGACTAGACCAGCACACGTTGAGCATTGATTATGGCGTTAGTACAGGGGCGGATCTGGGGGTCAGCGGGTGCTCCAGGTGAGTGTAGGAACTAACAAGCCTTCCAAAGGATATGAACGGAAAATCAGCCCATTCGAGATGCGGACATGAGCTTTGTATTTGTATTGCATTTGTATTGCAAAAGCTCACATCATTCGGAAACATGCTTTATTTTTGTATCGGATGTTACTTATGTGTATTAATTCATTGTACATTGCCTGCACCTTCCCTACTTGGTAAACACGATCCATATGCAAGAGACATAGATCCTTACGAGCCCCCCGCAGTCGCGGGGGGCTCGTAAGGATCTATGCCTCTTGATAACTTCACTTTGTATAATGCTCCTTGGACGGCCGGGACTTTTTAGCGTTGAATGAAAGAATCCTGCAGAAGCACAGCCTGCGTCAACTGACTGTGAGGGCGTTAATGTCCCAACAGCAATAGGACCCAACAACAATAGGACTTTCACACTCAGAGGCGTGCCTGCGGTGCGTGTGAAAAACAAATCAACGACAGAATATTGAATATATGTCACCAGCAGGTCTAAAATAAAAAAAATAATCCTAACTTATGTTGGGGACACTGAACCGTCATGCTGATTAATTCAACTCTTAAAGAAAAAAGAAAAAAAAAGAACCAAAACAACAAAAACAAATAAAGAACACACACACAAAAAAAAAAGAACAAAAAAGAGTAGAAACACTGTTATTACAAAGTAATGTACTAGGAAATGAGATTTCAAAATGATATATTAACACAGATACATAAAAGTCGTAATCGTAAGTCTCATGAATGTGATTCTGATACAGTCCATACAATTTTACTAACATTTACCGTAGTATGTTGTGATATTAAGTTTGTTTACTCTTATTTACGCTTGGCAGACGAAGACAAATATCCAGTTTCATGTAACGATGCATTTCCTGAGCATCTCTTAGGTGCAGAAGACCATTTAGCAACACAATCTAATATCAGCACAGACAGCATGGAAAATTTTAAAATGAAATAGGGGTGACTGAAAGAAGGTGAGACACAAACACAAGCCCCAGAGTAGGACCCTTCCTCCCCTCCCCTCTCGTCTCACCCCCTTCCCCACCCCCTCTCCCCAGTGGAGCTTACTACTAGGGCGACACTGGGGGCCAAAATGTAGTTAACCCGTTCAGTGCCGAGAAAACGTGAACACCACCCAACTCAGTGCAAGAGGTATAGATCCTCATGAGCCCCCGCTTTAGTGGGGGCTCATGAGGATATATACCTCTTGTTGACATCACTTTGAATTCATGTTCTCAGAGCGTCTAGTGTTTTATGGTCTTGAACTGATGAAGATTGCAGAAACACAGTCTGCAGCAGCTGGCACTACACGGGTTAGCCCCATCCCAGCTCTCCCCGGCCCCACCGGGCAGACACGTGTTGAACGGAGCTTATGTGTAGGTGCGCCGTGTGCTGGGCGAAGTGGGAGCGGTGGAGTTGTTTCAAATGCACGGTAGACTTCCGACTGAGCTAAGAGGCATCAGCTGCTTTCAGCCCTGTATTTGTTTTAGTAAGTTACTTCGCCGTTGAAAACAGAAGCGCCCGACTATATCTCCAGACTACATTTTTGTCCGTCTAAAGAAAAACAAAGTTGAATCGACGTCATACTGCGCACCAAGGTGTCTTTCGTCTAGATGTGCGTCCGGTCAAAATAAACTTGCAAGAAATAAAAATTCAAAACGCAGACGAGTTCTAAAAATAGGAAATAAGCCGCAACGCGCCCAAAAAGTAACAAGCTATACAAAAAAAATCAGAACCCTTATAAGCACGACTAAAATTTAAAAGACGTAAGTTCTGGTCTCCGATTTTAGTATCTGATAACGGCCTCTAGCGATCAGATCAAAAATCACAGGCCAACATACATTCTCTAAACTTGATAGTTAGTTCGTTAGATGGGTTTAACGCCAAGCTATTCTGGCACCACCCTTGAATTCGCATAAGTGAGAATTTGAAAATTTCGACCCCAGTGCTGTATGTGATACGACACCGCCGACCTTTAACCCATTCAGCCCTGACGCACTACAGCAGGAGATGGTTCGACCATGATAATTCAAGGGTAGTGCCAGATTAGCTTGGCGCCTGTCGGCGCCAAGCTAATCTGGCACTGCCCTTGGTTTATCATGTCGATCCATCTCCTGCAACTGGTGCATAGTCATTAGATGACGCCTCCAAAATTTGGGAAATACGGCCATCGGGCTGAATGAGTTAAAGACTGTCTTCACCCTTTCCCTTGCAGCGCCAAGTGAGGAATAAATAAATAAATAAATAAATAAATAAATAAATAATGATAATAAAAATTAAGGGTTGTGCCAGACTACCCCGGTATCCATCATCCAAGAACCAAGTTGATCTGGCATTTTTTACTCGTCGGTCATCACCGAAACCTACAGGCACAGATTGTTAACAAGCTAAAGTCTGTTTCAGTAGTGCAACCACCTTTCTTTTGCGGAAAAAAAGTGATCTGAAAAAACAGGTGCACTCTCAAAAGAAGTGTTGAGCGGCAGAAAAAAAGAAGTAATTAAAGACCATCAATTAGGTGGCTGCATCCACTTAAATGATGGTCTCTAGAGACAGGTAATTTCCCATAAGGGTGTTCGCTGAAACCAGATTGTGCCGTAATAAACATATGAATTTGAAGAGCATCACTGAAGAAGCAAAGATTGCCAATTACAGTGTAATACAGTGTAATACGAAGCTAAGAAAATAAGTCAAGTGGGGCTAACAGTATGGAGGTCCCCTATATATAATTGTGTTGCGGACAGACCCTGATCCAACCCCATCAACAGTCTTCATAGGTATCTGACATTACTCAAATAATAATATCTAGTTATTCGTAGACACACGAATGTACGTGTATATTGTAACAATCATGTGTATGTGTATGTGTGTGTGTGCGAGCGTGTGTGTGTGTGTGTGTGTGTGTGTGTGTGTGTGTGTGTGTGTGTGTGTGTGTGTGTGTGTGTGTGTGTGTGTATGGACGCGTGAGTGCGTTTGTGCGCGGCGTATGCGCGTGTTTGTGTTTAGTGGACTATATATTTTGTACCACTGTGCTTTGATGTCCCTGTTTTATGTATATTTTGTACTTAGTTAGTCGTAGTTGTAGCAACGGCAGGTACGAAAAATGACATAGTCACTGACTGTGTTAATATCTTCACCGTTGTAAAATAAAGATTCATTGATTCATTGATTCATTGCAGATTCACACAAACAAACTCATAATAATCCATGCGTTTAACTCATTCAAGACGTGACGCATTCGGATACGCAACAAAAAACTAAAGATTCCGAATACCGCGTTACGTCCCGGATGTGTTTTCAGAATAGCTTTAACACCTTTGCTGCCAGTGATGACGGATTTCGCGTCTGAAACCACTGCATACATTAGCGTGAGGAACACAGACTGATGAGATTGGGACCAACACTAGGCATAAAGAACACAGGACTAACAAGAGACATAAATCCTCATGAGCCCCCGCGACCGCGGGGGCTCATGAGGATTTATGTCTCTTGCATATGGGACGCGTGCGCCTTGCCCCGGAGGTTAAGGGATTAATTGGCGCCCAAATATTGCTCACTGACGAAGAATGTCTTCCGCTGCTCCTCAGATTAAGGCTGTTTTTTGTTTGGTGTTTTTTTTTTTTTTTTTTTTGGTTAATCGCACGACTTAACGGAAAGAACTGTGTTACACCTGAAGGCATAGATTAATGAAGCGTGGAAAAAAATCAAAGAGTGGCGAGAGAAGCTGAATAACAAATATTGACGGAACCTTTCAATAGAAGCTGCCAACGATTATGTTCAGCTCGTTGAGCCCAGGAGTCATCATCATCATCATCATCAGTCCCTTGCCCGAACTGGGCGTTGGGGGGACTGAAAGGCAGCAGCAACAGACAGTGCTCTCCACTGAGTTCTATTTTGGGCGGTGGCAAGCAAGTCTGACATCTCGAGTTCGGTCCATTCTTTTATGTTTGCGACCCAACTCTTTCTCTGACGACCTTGCCGACGACTTCCTTCGAGAGTGCCTTGGAGGATAGTCTTGGACAAGGTGTTGTGTCGGGTCACGTGGCCAAACCAAGCAAGCTTGCGCCGTTTCACGGTTGCCAGAAGGGGTTCATGTGGGCCCACCAGGGAAGTGACGATGCTCCGTACATATTCGTTGGTCTTGTGCTCGCGGTATGAGATGCGGAGCAACTTCCTCAGGCACTTGTTCTCAAAGGCCTGGATTTTCTTTTCTGAGTCTGCAAGCAGCGTCCAAGTCTCACAGCCGTAGAGTAGAATAGACACTATGAGGGACTTGTAAAGCCTGTACTTGATGGTGAAGCTGATGGAGTTACTTCGCCATATCCTGTCCAGCCTGGCCATTGCGGATGTTGCTGTACCTATCCTGATACGGATCTCTGCTATGCAACTACCGTCTTTGGACAGGGTGGCTCCCAAGTACTTGAAGCTATTGACCTCTTCTAGCTTTTGGCCATTCATGTGAATGTTGCTGCTGCTGTCGCTTGTGGTGTTGATCATCACTTTGCTTTTATCCGTACTGATCTCCATGCCATAAGACCCTGCGCTACTTGAAAGTTTGTCTGTCAGGTTTTGGAGCTCACTATTGCTGCCTGCCATGAGGTCAATGTCGTCTGCGAATCGAAGATTGCACAGAGATCTGCCACCAATAGAGATTGAAGTATGGTGGTCGTGGAGGGTTTCCTGCATGATCTTCTCCAGAAATATGTTGAAAAGGACAGGAGAGAGCAGGCATCCTTGACGGACACCGATCGTCGTCCTGAAGAACTCGCCTGACTGATTGTTAAGTAGAACCGCGCTGCAGGCGTTCTTGTAAAGCGCTTCTATCATTTGGATCAGTCCCTCCTCTATGTTGAACGATCTCATGACTTGCCAGAGTCCGTCGTGCCAGACGCGATCAAATGCTTTCCTGAAATCAATGAAGTTGTGGTAGAGTTCGCGCTGATGCTGCAGATGTTTCTCGATCAGGACGCGGCAGTTGAAAATCTGCTCTACAGTGCTTCTTCCAACTCTGAAGCCAGCCTGTTCTTCTGCCAGCAGTTCCTCGGCGAAAGTTTTGAGGCGGTTGAGAATGATTCTAAGCATTACTTTGCTAGGGTGACTTATCAGACTGATAGTTCTGTAGTTCTGGCACTGTTTCAGGTTTCCTTTCTTGGGGAGCGGGATCACTAGAGACTGTGTCCATTCTACTGGCCATTTCTTTTGCTCCCAGATCTTTTGACAGAGTGTAGTGAGGACCTTCGTTGTTACTTCTCCTCCATGTTTCAACAGTTCAGCAGGTACGTTGTCTACACCTGGAGACTTTCCTCCCTTCAGGCCGCGTACGGCTGCTTCCACCTCTTCAGCTAACACTGGCAGGTCTTCAGCCTTCCTGGCCCCAGCCTGGTTGTTTTGGAGGATGCTGGTGTCTGGCTCAGCCTTGTAGTTATACAAGTCTCGGCAGTACTCAGTCCATCTGTTTAGTACAGCAGTGTTTTCCGTAAGGAGTTGGCCGCTGCTGTCTTCGATGACTGTGGCTGTTCGCTGTTGAGTCTTGGTGAGGGTCCTTAGCGTTTCATAAGCCTTCTTGCTGTTGCCATTTGCCATGCCCTCTTCCACGCTACAACACTGGTCTTCAATCCAATCTTCTTTGGCTTCTTTCATCCTCTTCCTGATCTTCTTGTTGACAAGTCTGTACTTGTTTGCTGATGTGAGGTCTTGGCCTCTCTTTTTCTTCCAGGCTCTCCTCTCATCACAGAGATCGAGGATGTCATCGGTGACCCAGGGCTGTTTGCGCTTCCTCTGCTTCCCCAACACTTCTTCTGCTGTAGAAAGTAACACCTCTTTTATATTTCCAGCAAGGGTGTCTACGTCGCAGTCCAAAGTAGCCAAGGCTGCAAATCTGCCTCCCACCTGGGCTTGGAAGAGCTCTTCTACTTCCGGGTCTTTTAGCTTCTGGAGGTCGAATCTGATGCGAGGGCTCTTGCTATCTCGTTTCAATGCCAGCTTCAACTTGAGGCTAGTAAGGACGAGGTTGTGGTCGCTGCCAATATCAGCGCCAGGAAAGGACCTCGTTTGTGCTTTGTTAACGCTGGATTTGAATCGTCGAGGCAGCAAGATGAAGTCAATCTGGTTATGGACCAGGCCTCCTGGCGATTGCCATGTCACTGTTCTTGACTTCTTGTGTGGATGGAGGGTATTAGCAACGGTGAGACGGTGACTCTCTGCGAACTCTAAAACGAGCCCAGGAGTAGTGTGCATGAAAGAAGGGTAAAAAAATCGCCGGCCAGGACTATAAGCCAGAATATATTAGCCTACTCATTTCCATTTTTGACAGTAGATTGTGGTTTTTTACTTAGACCTGGCCAATTGTTTTCAGTCTGTCCGCTTTCATGAATACCAAAACTCATGTCGACACTCCAAGCTTAGAAGTCCTTCTCTTAAGACTATACTACATTTCGTGAGACATATAGACCAGGACACTTCAAGGGTGTCGGAATAGCTTGGCGCCTACAGGCGCCAAACTATTCCGCGCGCACCACCCTTGAACTGGGATAACCTGGTCGATTCACATATTCCGTGGCGTAATGCTACAATAATCATCCAAGCGTGCCAACGATCCTAACAATTTAGAAACAATCGCCCCAGGATGTTTACTGGGTTCTTGTACTCTGTAGTTGAACCTCTTAGGGCTTTTTGTTTAGTTTGTTTTGCCAGAGATTTTGGTGGCACCTCCTAGATGAACCTTAGCTTTTTCTTGTTACGCTCAGGCTTGATTTACTAGCAAGCGGCATTTTTTTTCTCAAAATGTAGCAGTGTTTTTTAGGTTGTTTTGTTTGATGTTACAAAACGGCCGAAAAAAAGTGACAGAACAGAAGATTTAAACTTTTGTCCCGCTTTCTTTCGTAGTAAGTTATCATCTTTTACTTCAAAATTAAAGGCTGTTTGTTCTTTGCAATTTTCACACGACTGTTTCAGTTGCTCGTTGCACCACTCTCCCAGCACGATTACCTTCAACATATTATAATTCATCGTCCTCATAGGTATCCATACTTTGCAAGTATACTGAGGAGACTGAAAAAGAAAAGCGACATTGTTTACGATTATTCCAAATATGTCGCATTTCTTTTGCTCGTCAGTAGTGACATGTTTAACTCATTCAGCCCAACGCACGTATTACCCAAATGTTGGTGGCGTCATCTAACGACTATGCACCTGTTGCAGGAGATGGATCGACCTTGATAATTCAAGGGTAGTGTCAGATTAGCTTGGCGCCGACAGGCGCCAAGCTAATCTGGCACTACCCTTGAATTATCATGGTCGACCTATCTCCTGCTGTAGTGCGTCAGGGCTGAATGGGTTAAGGTAAGAGTAGGTAAGGACTAAAACAACAACACCAGTAGGAGAGAGAACTGTGCATCGTATGCCCAGTTCTATCGCTTTAGAGTGCTTTTTCTCTCCCGCCTCATATCTTATCCTATATCATGTGAATTTAAGCGCTAACAATCATCCCTTTTAGTTTCAAAGTACACCTACAGTCTTACTGTATATTTAAGCATGCTGGCGCACATTGTCACATTTTGCGAGACGACAGAAGTCACAGACAAAAAAAAAAAAGAAAGAAAAGAAGACAGCCGACAACATCAAACAAGGACAGAACCGAACACCCGCATAAAAACAGAACACAACAAAACAACATTAACACATTCGAGACGTGCTGCATTCGGATACTCGGCTTTGCCGCGTATCCGAATGCGGCACGTCTCGAATGCATGATACAGACATCCTCTACTAACTTTGAATAATTCAAATGTGCCGCTTACCTTGTACAGTACAGCAGAGATTTTTGTCAGAAAATGCAGTAACAAGCTATATCACTGGTCCACAGCAGCTGTCAACAGATTTGTGTCGTGTTTTTTAGATGATGTATAGAGTTCTGTCTGTTTCAGACCTGGTGGATAGGTAAGCCTTCAGATAACGTCAGTATTTGCCTGAAGCCGTTTTTCACTGACGCGTCACTCATGCTCTGCTGCAACATGTGATGTAGTTCTTCTCCGAGCAAACTAACCTGACTTCGTCACTGGCCCCTCAGAACTTACAAAAAGTATTGTTCGTGAAAGCAAGTTCGGCTTGTACACCACCAACGTTGCTAGAACACATTCAGTGTTCCCACTAAGAAAAATAAAACTAAAACTTGTTTGGAAGTAAACGCAAAACATACTGAGAACGACACATCTCTAATTAACTCTTTTACTCATAGTCATGTCCGCCTTTCACTTCAGCAAAAGAAACTTAATTAAAATAATTCACCCGTCAGTCGACATTCCGAGGAACAAGATTTACCCAAAAATACACCACATTGTTTTTGGCAAACCAGACACCAATGACAGTGTTCAAACGCCGTTTCACAACTGTAATATCAACAGGTAGACTGACTTCTCCACACGATCGACAACATGACACGTCACTGAGCAAAGTGTTCTCAAACCTGCAAACTTCTTTAAACGGCACCAGATAAACACGAGATAAACAGTAATATGTCTCCGTTTGTCCAATCAGCGACAAACAAACAAAAAGTGTCCAGAAAAAAATATGGTCCTCGCGCAACCAGCCGCGCTAATTCGTCAGATTATTAGAGACCCTGCGCGAAAGAGAAACGTAGCAGACTATGTCGACAGACTGACTCGCTTCATATCGCGTGTCCGTTCGGTAAAATTCTCTCGCGCAAACTCCAGATTTGTTAGGTGTAAGCCGTACGGAAATCAGCCCCCCCGCCCCTCCTCCCTTCCATCTGCAAGAGGCGTATATTCTCATGAGCCCCTGCAGACGCAGGGGCTCATGAGAATCTACGCCTCTTGCTGCATGTGGATCGTTTCCGTCTTCTAACGTCTGTTCTCTGTTCTTCTTCCTAGTAAGGCGTAGGATATTGACAGTGGTAAATCTATTGCAGGTTGTGGAACTCATTCTAGGCTCTGCAGTAATCGCTCCCGTAGAACCATTCGCAGGCTAACCCCCCCCAGCAGCTTCCTAGGTTTCAGGCGCAGAGACGTTATAGTTATGGTTATAGTCAGGTCATGCCAATTTTTCAGCAAACACGAAAGGGGCCTAGTTTGCAGTTGCAGGAGCTTTGAGGAGATTGACATTAGGGACAGGGGTTTGCTCAGTCCTTATTACCGGCAAGAGCTGTCAGTGTGCTTGCCAGTGCTCGGATGTATGATTTTAGACCTTACGGTCTAGCGTCGTGAGGCCCAAAATCACAGATCATCACACACACGTGCAGGTTCCATGGGCGTCGCTGTCCTGTGCAGGTTATAAACAGATAGTCGGGGTAGTTTTTTTTGTGTTGTTGTTGTTGTTTTCTTTTGGTTTTTTTTTTAAACTGATGTAGCCCCAACACACCACAACATGATAGTTCAAGGGTGTTGCCAGAATAGCTTGGCGCCCATAGGCCCTTGGCAACACCCTTGAATAAGTCTCCTCCTAAGTGAATTGTGATACAGTCTTCAGCCGACTTTGGGATACAGTGGGTTAAAGCCAGATTTTCATTGTAATACTAATAACACAATCTTGCTTTTCACAGCAATGGCAATCAGTCGTGCTCGTGACTATCTATGCCTTCTGCAGGTGGAAGAGACTATGTGTTTGCAGCGCAGAGAGTGAATTTTTAGCATCCACCCACCCATTCACTCAGGTACCAAGCCTGGGGCCGCGTGCACGCTCAGGCTTGTGCGCTATGAATGTCACGTACTTGTACGTGCGCAAATGTGAGCGAAGGTGAAAAGCCGAACAGGTATAGCAATTATGATAATCAGGCTATATTTTTATTCGCTCATTCACGCATTCATTTCATCTCGAGAAAAGTAAGGCTCTTTAATTTAACAGGAGGGTATCATCGTATAGATTAGTTTTTGAACACGCGAGGAGTTGAGCCAAGTTGAGAATCAGTCAGGAATTATCATTATCATATTAACATTTTTTTTTTTTTTTAAAAACACGCCACTCAATTTTTCAGAGAGCATACAGTAATATCTGCAATTTATCTCGCAAAATGTAAAATGTTTCAATTGTAGGATTAATTTGTCTTCATTTTTGCATTAGTCCGTTTCAACAGCGATTAATAAAACCCCTCAAAACAACTCATTACTATTTATTGCGCCCACACTCTCAATTTTCATTGAATCAAAATGGTTTTGTGATCATGGATGTGACGACCTTAGGCCGTAAGGTCCAAAATCACAGACCAGCCGACACAAATTCATGATTTCAGTCGGATTCAGATTCTCGACTCACCACCCCGACTAATGGTCGAGAAAATACTCTATACGTAGCCTACAAACTAGCAAATCAAACAAGCGAAAGTCGTCTATCGACGTCTGAATAAATCATTAACTAATTCGAGACGTCTCGAATGAGTTAATTAGGACTGTTCCAGTGATCATGACCCGCTGCCTGATGTCTACAAGAAAAAAGCACGTTCTTTCGAGTCTCATTGTTGTCAGACTCGTTAAAATGTAAAAATACTTGTTTTCATCCCTACGTCACACGACCAGTACTTTAGCGCAAACCGTACCATGTGACCGTGATACAAAAACCCTTGTAGAAGATCACCAAAACGTTCTAAAGAAAAAAAGTTGCATAGTGTTGTTTGAAACAACAAGCACACTCAGTACTGTAGACGGCAACGTCATGAAAAATTTAAATTACGTCATCAGTCTATTATGTATAAATGTATATTCCTTTGCCTTCACTCATGTCTGGCGTGATCCAGGTCGGAAGATGTCTTCTTGATTTCTTTTACGAAAATAGTGGAGGAATGAAAACAAATACGTTATTGGTAGCAAGGGCTTGCTGCACAGACCCTTGTAGGCCTTCGGGAGGTTAAAGGAACAAATGTACCCATCAGGCCTTCGGCTTTCGGGATACAATGGTTCCTTTGACCTCCCTCAGGCCTACAAGGGTCCGTGTAGCAAACCCCCGCGACCAATAACTTATATTGTCGGCCAATGATCACTACTACATTAATTAGCAGTACAGCGAGGACGTAGCTAGACATCACAGCATGCACTGGCAACGTCATAAATATATATGGACGCACGTATATATACGTTGGTCTGTGATATTAGACCCTACGGCCTTTGCCGCACATAAGTGACCCTACATATGAAATCCCAACTTTGGTTTTAAAAAAAAGACAAGAATGCTTGGCATTTTGAAAATATGCAGTTTTATGTCGCGCATCCAGTTGCGGTATATTTCTTGAATGAAGTTAAGATTTTCAGTCTCACTAATCCCAACAATTTCACAGACAAATGCATTTAAAGTTTAAGAAGGTTATTTAGTGCACAACCGTAAGTAAACTCCAGCGACATCTTGTGACGCGGTGACAACAGGCGAGACGACCCAGTTTACAAAGGCCTTCGGGCCGATGGCAGCCACAATGGGACAACGCACAGCTGTGCGCAGGCCCAGTGCGGTCGTCGTAGGCCCGAAGACCTTTGGCTATTGGGGGACTGCTGTCAGGGGGCCTTACTAGAATAGGTTTCCACGTCTTGTGGTGTCGTTTAAATCAAAGGATTTTCGTTGTAATTTTGAATTAGCATAGGAAAGAGCAGTAAAAGCGTTTTAGTGAAAACGGATTTGTTTAGTTAACATGAGCTTTTACATTATTGTTGAAATTTGGTTTTGAAGTTTTGCAACTCATCTAGTATGAGCTGGTCTGTGATTTTGGACCTTACGGCTATAGGCCCAAGGTCCAAACTCACAGCCATGCACACACATATCTGCCGCGTTTGATCGTGAACGAGCGCACGCATGTATGCACACACACATGCACGCACGCACGCATGCATACACGCACACACACACAATCTCTCTCTCTCTCTCTCTCTCTCTCTCTCTCTCTCTCTCTCTCTCTCTCTCTCTCTCTCTCTCTCTCTCTCTCTCTCTCTCTCTCTCTCTCTCTCTCTTGCATTTGCATCGGTGGCAGTTACAAATTCTCCAACTTATTTTTTTTAGTTTTTATTTAAATAATGCGACTGTTCTGTTCGGTATTTTTGTTTCTGCATTTTTTTTTTTTTTTTTGGATGATGCGTTTGTTTTCCTGTTTTGTTTTGCTTTGTACACAGAACAGCTTGTAAGAAACATTGACTTGCTTGTAGCTTTAACCTGCAATAAAAGATTCATCATCATCTCTAGCAGACACACACACACACACACACACACCCGCGCGCGCGCGCGCGCACGCACGCACGCATGCACCCACACACACAAACCGAGAACTTTTAAACGATAAAATGTTCTTGCTCCAAAACGAATTTACCAGACGACTAAAAATGTAATACATCTCGCTGACGGAATAACTGGCTGCATACATTTTCGGGACAGCTTTAACTCATTCTACCCCAGACACACTACAGAAAGATAAGGCTCGACCATGATTTTTCAAGGGTGATGCCAGAATAGCTTGGCGCCTATGGGCGCCAAGCTATTCTGGCATCACCCTTGAACTATCATGGTCAATCTGTATCCTGAACAGCAATGCAGTCTTCAGAGGACAACGGCAAAATTTAAGGATTTTTGTGTTGGGGTAGAATGAGTTAAACTCCTCTCTTATCAGCTCAGATTTAATGCCTATCTGTTACAACAGAGACGGTCCTCAAGCGGTTTTTTTACGAAGCTTAGTCATCAGCACCACCCCCCCTTCCTCCCCCCCCCCCCTTACCCCAGGGTAGCAGAACTTACTGAAATTCGTTGATCTTGTCTTGCTTTCATCATTTGCATCTATGATAACTTAACCAAAGCAAAGTTCCTCGGACCCACGACGACTGACTGTAGTGGGCCCGTGCACGGCTGTGCGCGTGCCCGTTCCGGCCGTCGTGGTTCCGAAGGCGTTTTGCTACTGGGGAAGCTAATTTAAATATCTAAGAGACGGTACAGTTTTGCAACATATAACCTATTCAATTGCAAGAGGCAAAACGCAAAATTTTAATGCGACGCGAGAGAAGCACGTCTGCTTCTCAGTTTCGCGCCGTCTCATTTGCGTCTGAGTTATACAGACGAAGGAGGCCACTAATTGTTCTTTCTATGGTCGGATAGCCTAAAGGCGTATGTCCTAATTGGCGAGAGAAACCCGCAGAGAAGGAACAAGTCAGACAGAAAGTAACGACCTCACAGCTGTATCTCCGATGCCCCTTACATGCCTCTTCATGCGAGGTAATCATGAAGATAAATTAAGACATCAAGAGGGCTAGATCCTGTGGCGGCCTTGCCAATGCTGGCGATGACCAGGATCTGGAAAACTGGCTGATGAAATTGCGGCACCGTATCTCCCAGAGTTTGTTCCCTATCGACATCAGAGGCATAACTACTGTGTAAGGTCTCACACTCGAACCGCGGTGAGACAGCCTCCATTTGGGTAACTAGCTACTCGATCAGCAAAAGACACAGATTTTCGCGAGTCCCTGCATCTACAGGTGCAGGGACTCATGAGAATCTATCCCTCTTGGAGTGAAGTGGATGCACGTGAGCGGGTGTAGACTGGATGCCGTTGCCAGCTACCTGATGACTATCGCAGGCTGGCACTTCCCGATAATCTTAATTCCCTGCTTCCATCACGCAGTCCCGTTTAACGTATTCTACCCCAGGACCGAAATCCCCAAATTTGGTCTCTGAAGGACTGTTTACAATTCTAGAGACAGATCAAGCAAGATAGTTCAAGGGTGGTGCTAGCTTGGCGCCTAGGGCGCCAAGCTATTCTGGCGCCACCCTTGCAGAACTATCATGCTCGATGCATCACATGCGTGTGCCGGGGTTGAATGGGTTAACCACTTCGCTGTTAGTATTCACGAATTTCGTGTCTGTGGCGACTTCAAACTGTCTGAAGTTCGCGTGAAGAATAAATAATAAGAATACAAGGTATTTATATGGCGCATTTCTCATATTTATAATATAACTCAATGCGCAGGCGAAAACCACACACACACACACACACACACACACACACACACACACACACACACACACACACACACACACACACACACACACACACACACACACACACACACACACACACACACACACGCAGAGTCTACAGGGGGTGTGTACATAAATACCGTAGAGATTACACGAAAGTCTGCGAGAAGAAAAAGTAATTTTTTAACTTTGCATTGAACTGCGTAAGGGTGGAGGCATTTCTCAGCTCAGTCGGTAAAAAATTCCAAATTAAAGGAGCAGTACATCTGAAAGAGCGGTCACCGGCAGATTTGAGATGGTACTTTGGAACTTTGAGAAGTTTCTCTCCCGATGAGCGCAGCGAGCGAGAGGGCTGGTAAGTCAGTGATCAGACTGGAGGAAAGGTATGGTGGAAGACTGCCATCAAACTGGCGGTATGCAAGGGTCGATATCTTAAACTGTATGCGGGATTGGATTGGAAGCCAGTGAAGGTCTTTCAGTATATTGGGTTATGTGCTCTCGTATTCCGTAAGAACACATATGTAAATGGGACAAAAATAGGGAAAACATTACAAAAATCAAACTAACAAGAGACAAAAAAACAAACATCAAACTAACAAGAGACATACATCCTCATGAGCCCCCGCGAATGCGAGGGCTCATGAGAATTTATGTCTCTTGCAACAACATAGCCTTAAATGGAACAAAACTTTAAAACTCAAAGAAACATGGAACTAACAAGAGGAATATATTCTCATGAGCAACTGCATTCGCAGGGTCTCACGAGGATGTATGTCTCTTGCAGATGGGTAGCGATCGCCTCGCCCCAGCAGTTAAGGGGTTAAATCAGTCTGAATCTGAAGTTGAAATAAGACAGCTGTTGGAAATTCGAGGGCGCAGAAATATTAAACAGAAAAGCTGCAAAGCTCTTTATCTGAAACTTTAAAAAAAAGTAACATAGTTCTCCCCCGCAAAGGAAGAGAGCCAGGAAGCTTTGAGACAGAGAAGCACTTAAAACGTGAGGTTTTGAGTCTGAGTCTTTCCAAAACTCACTTAAATAAACCCACTTTATTTAAAATCATGACGACCGATCACTTCTAAAACTTTGAAAACGTGTGCGTGGTAGATGTGCGATGTGTTGCGAGCTTACAGAGGATTGAACCCAACGAAGAAAGAAGCACGCTTAGGAAGGACATTTGCAACACAACTCTGCGTGCTTCCTTTTCAGTTGTATTTTTTTCTTTGCATTCTACACGCTTAATAATAATAATTATTATAAAGAGCATTTATATCCCGCTGAATCCCCAGGAGCAGTGGGCTCTAAGCGCGTTGATCACCTTGGGAGTCACCTTGCGGGTCTGACCTGAGCTTACGTCTTGGAGCCGTATGTTCTTAACCCTTATCATTCAGAATACACCAGTGTGTGAAATAAGTTTGACTAAAATAGTCAAGGGTAGTGCCAGAATAGCTTGGCGCCTCTAGGCGCCAAGTTATTCTGGCACCACCCTTGAACTGAAGCCATTGGTCTATATCCTTATCTGTAAGTACTGTAATGAAGCTTGCATTGGGCAGTGTACAAAGTTGAAGCTTTTAGTCTCAGTAATGATGATATGGTTAAACCACAGACCCGCACAGACATTGGTGGCCTCTTGCAGGGCTCTCCCGCCGCGGGCACTGAGGATATTCTTACATAGCCGTGTAGACTGATCTTGATAGGTCAAGTGCCTAATTAGCTGAGAAGAAGCGGGAGGGAAAGCGGAGGACGACGATAATGAAGCTAACGATGATGATGATAATGATAATGATGATGATGATGATGATGATAATAAACACAATGATGATAGTGAGGTTTCTTTGCAGCAGACCATTACAAAGAAGGAGAGCGAAGTCACGGTGTATAACCAGTGTGTACCATAAGCGAAGACAACACTCCAAACATCTCCCAAGAGGTATAGATCATCATAAGCCCTCGGGGCTCATACGGATCTACGCCTCTTGGAGACGTTTGTAGTGTTGTCTTCTTTTAAGGTGGAAGCTGGTTACCAGCCATGAAGTCGCTCTCGTTCCTTGTTGGAAGTCGTCCAGCGTAAACGTAACCTCGATGATGGTGATTACGACGACGATGATGACGATGACGACGATAAACATGACGATGTCGATGAAGATGGTATCAGAGGAAAAACGATGAGTGTATCGCTTAGATCATTACAAGTAAGTAGAAATTAGGATAAGGTAAAAATTATGACGTCAAAGATTATTATACAATATATATGAAATCAATTCAACAAAAAAAGAGAAAAAAAAGATGGGATTCCATTCTATATGAGAGCTGTCCTCGCTGTCACTGGTCTCTACTTTTTATCTTTCACCTGATTCTGATGTTGAATAATCTCCCATTGAAAAAGTCTCGCAGATCTGCCAATGCGTCAATGATTTCTATAATGGGCGCAGGACATCCGCGTCATTGATTTGTCAAACGTCATTTGTCATGACGTAAGTTTTAATTTTTACGTAATTTTATATTTTACGTGATATGAGTTTCACTTCCGCTTTATAGACTTGAGAAAATGGTGACAAAACTAGAACTTCACGGTACAATTCCAGTCTTGCTATAATTTGCGTGAAAGCAGGTTGACATTACCTAGCTACATAATATACTAAGTACACGGGTCACCTGCGTGCTCTTCTGAAAGCGCGTCGATGTGTGTGTGAGTGTTAGTGCGTGCCCCTGGAGGGTGCATGAGGATCTATTCCTCCTGGAGATGCGCGCGTATTTGTGTGAGAGAGAGGAGAGAGCCGCGCGTGCGAGAGAGAATGACGTCATATATAGAGTATTTCGTCAGAGTCTGCGTGGTGACGGAGTTGCCTCTTTTACGTCACCGCCACTGTCTGACTTTCTCTAGAAGTAAATTTTTTAGTGTTTTAATTCTTTTCTGAAAAGAATTAATTTTTACTAAAAAAGTTGAAAGGATACAAAGCTTGCTAACGAACTCATCGTCTTTCTCCAAACTAGCTATATGCAAAAGTTCAAGTAAATATTACCCAAAAAAAGAACGGACTCTAATCTGGGTCAACCGACTTTCTATAAACGGTTGTTTATGTCTTCAATGAGACATTCAATTACAATAAGCTAGGATGCTCTCTTAGCCAACCACTTAAGAAAGTATTTCGCCAAGTTTCAAGCTTGTGTGTACAGAAATATCAGAGATTCTCTTGATTACGCACACACATACATACGGACAAACATACATACGCACATACGGCGCTTCGCGCCAAATGTACGTTTAAGCAGGGAGGTTATCATAACTAGACATGACGTAATTTTTATCTTGTTACTTCAATTCTTAACGGTTTAACCTGCCCGCCTTTGTCATCATGGACATGCTATTAAATTCGCCCCACCGCGACCCGTCCTAAAATGTCCCTTCTATAAATAGAGCTGACTTAAAACAAGATGGGATGAACCAAAACCCACGAAGTCCCTTCTATATGAGAGCCGTACTCGCTGTCAATGGTCTCTAACTGTTGTCTTTGACTTGACGCTGATGTTGAATTATCTCCCATTGAAAAAGTCTCGCAGATCTGCCAATGCGTCAGTGAGTTCTATAAGGGGCGCAAAAATACGCGTCATTGATTTATCAAACGTCATTTGTCATGACGCATGTTTTGTTTTTACATACTTTTATATTTTACGTGATATGAGTTTCACTTTCGCTTCATAGGCTTGAGAAAATGGTGACAAAACTATAACTTTTTTACGTCACCGCTGCTGTCTGACTTTCTCTAGAAGTAAAGTTTTTTTTAGTGTTGTAATTCTTTTCTGAAAAGAATTAATTTTTACTAAAGAAGTTGAAAGGATACAAAGCTGGCTAACAAACTCAACCAATGTCTTTGTACAAACTAGCTATATGCAAACGTTTAAGTAAATATGAAAACAATTACGGACTTTTAATCTGGGTCAACCGACTTCCTATAAACGTTTGTTTATGTCTTCAATGAAACATTCAATTACAGTATGCTCGGAGGCTCTCTTAGCCACCCACTTAAGAAAGTATTTCGCCAAGTTTCGTGCTTGTGTGTACAGAAATGTCGGAGTTTACATACATACGCACACACATACGCACATACATACGCACATACGGCGCTTCGCAACGAGGTTAGCGTAACTAGACATGACGTAATGTTTATCTTGTTACTTTAATTGTTAGAGGTTTAGCCTGCCCGCCTTTGACATCATGGACATGCTATTAAATTCACCCCACCGCGACCCGTCCTAAAATGTCCCTTCTATAAATAGAAGGGACTTTATAAAAAAAAAAAAGGTGAATGCCAAGAGGGTAAACTACAAAAGAAAAACACGACGAGGTAAAAATCACGCTTAGAAAATACAATCAGGACGCAACTGTCTAGCGTCTTTTCTATTCTAATCGTGTTTCTTTCTTCCTTATTATTTTCATGCCAAAGATTATGAGGAAGATCGCGTGAAATAACAAGGATGGGGAGGGTATCATTATAATGATGATTGATGCTTCTTCTCAGCCTTTAGTATACTCGGAGAGATTGCATCGGCAAGGCACAGTGCACCGTAGAGGCAGTTTCTGCAGAGAAAATTTTTAACAAGCCCACAGGGTAGAAAACAAGAAACACCGGCACTTAATAGGCTCTGACACATACAACTGGCATCGCGTATCACCCTACCCGACAACAAGTGTTTCTGACCAGATACCTGTGTCCAAACCCGAGAAAGACACAGTCATGGCGCACGCTTCTATCATGTCCGTGATAACTTGAATGAGTGAGACAATGGCTGCCACTGTTTTGCTGCCTGATTAATGAGATGTCAGTGTCAGACAGAAAACACATAACAGTCTACTTTGTCTCTGCAGCAATTGTTTTTGGGAGTGGGCAAGAGGTTTTTTTTTTTCTTCTTCTTCAGAGGATACTGCGATGTCTACGATGTAGGAATGATAATTTCTATCAACCCATGAACGCACTGACGGTAAAGACAACCAGCAAACCTAATTCCTGAACTGTCAGGGTTCATGAACCCCCACAGATGCCAGGGTGCTTGAGGATCTATGCCTCTTGCTGACTACACTCACAAACCCAAGCTCCTCCCCCAAACATTCAGACCAGAAGTATGATTTTTCCCTTGTCAGTGGACGCAGATTATGATTTTTGAAATCGTTGTGAATGTGATGCCAAAGAGCCCGAGCAATCCAAGGAGCATGGATATAAAGTGGTATCAGCAAATCCTCACGAGCCCCCGCAACAGCGGGGGCTCATGAGGATCTATACCTTTTGCAGTTGGGTTATTTTTACATTTGTGTTGCATTGAAACGGTTAGGGCTGCATGATCAGACAGTCATCTTGCGAGTCAATCAGAGCACCTGCGACTGACAAAATTCTCGGCCGAGGGCTCTTCATTCAGCCCGACGGCCGTATTTCCCACATTTCGGAGGCGTCATCTAATGACTATGCGCCAGTTGCAGGAGATGGATCGACCATGATAATTCAAGGGCAGTGCCAGATTAGCTTGGCGCCGACAGGCGCCAAGCTAATCTGGCACTACCCTTGAATTATCATGGTCGACCCATCTCCTACTGTAGCGCGTGAGGGGTGAATGGGTTAATGACCTTTTCTTCATAGGTCGTGTTTGTAAACAAACACCAATCAACCGTTTTCAAAACTTACAACAGTAGAAGTTATTCATAATTAAGATAGCGTCTCCAGAAAATGTCGAAACATCCAGGCAGAAACACATTAAGCGTTTTGTCTTGATCGGTGCGATTGCTGCCCCTGCTTGGAACAAACACACATGAGTCTTTCGCCTCACTTTAAACCACGGACTAGTACCTCAAACTGAAGATGTAAATGTGACCGCTACTGGCTGGCAACAGCTACAATTCTTATGAGCCCTTACGGCTTCAAGGGCTTATGAAACATATGCCTCTTGAGACAAATTGCCTTGACTGAAACAAAATATCCGTGATAAGCGTGCTATAGTCTGACTTACTTCTGACTCAGGGATACCGCCTATTCTTCCGCTGTGCATCGAGTACCAGTCTCTGTCCATATTGTTTAGTTTTCACCACCATTTCGATGCTACCCAAAGCATGAGTTAGTTAGTTATTTGGGTTTAACGCCGAGCAGGCAACTAAGGCCATCTCACGGCGGTACCCAAGGCGGCATGAAGACCCAGACCACGGCATTGCTTGGGTTTCTACGATGACATGTAAAATGTCATCGATCGGAATTTGTTTTCTTTTGTGTTCGAGATTTTTTAGGTGTGACAAAAATTCAGTGTCTAGACGACGTCATATTTGGAAGTAACCTTTCGTGGTGAATTTGTTATTTGATGAAGGTGACATGCGAAATTCTATCGGATTGTTGCTTTCCCCCAAAGTATCTAAACATCCGTTCGGGCCCAGGACGTCCGCAGTGGGTCCGAAGAAGTTTTGCTTACTGGGTAGTGCAAAATACATGACGTAGACGGATATTAACCCACTCGTGTCGTGCAGCCATCGGCGCTGTTTACGGTACAGGTGGCTGCATGCACAAGAGAGTGGTCGAGGGCCGCGCTTGACTACTTGAGTAGGCTACTGCCTGGAGACATGTCAAGATGTAGGACCCATGTGTGCTGTTTTGTGACTTCGGACCTAACGACTACAAGCCGTGAGGTCAAAAAATCGCAAAGCAACACACGTGCATGCACAGCCAATAAGAGGTATGGCCGACTTATTTACAAGCATTATACTGACTTCACAACTGATTATTTTTTGAGTCATCAGTCTTGCCCACAGCTGGAAATCTAGAAATATATTTTGGGCTAAAGCTTTCACGGCTTTGAAAAAGTGAACACGATCCGTCTGCAAGGGACACAGATCCTCATGAGCCCCCGCTGTCGCAGGGGCTCATGAGGATCTATGTCTCTTGCTGAGATCAATTTGTATCCATATTCCTTGGACGGTTGCGGCACGCGGTCGTTGAATGAAGACAGTTTTCAGATACAAAATATGCGTACAGTGGCAGGGAAGGGACTAGAGTCCGAAATAGCTCAGGCGGTTAAGTGTCGTAGCAAGACAGAGAAGAGAATCGCCGGGTCGTGGGTTCGATGTCCCCGTCCGGGCAACGGTAGCTGGACTCGCAATCCAGGGAAAAAAGACGGGCTTGTTCCATAGCATATCTGTTGAAAGGTCCTGGTAAGTCAAAGTGCCACAGTTGCAGTGCGGCTGAACTGATCAGTTTTCAGGTCGTACTCCATAGGCAATAGATTTCCCTGTCGCCCGTAACCCGCCCGTCAGGGCCGTCCATTATCACGTCGGTGCCGTGAACGTTAAACCCCGAACTAACCAACCAGGGAAGGGACTTAGGCTTGGACTGAACACACTTACATTCAAGGGCAGCTATACTATCACTGAAGGATCTTCCACAGAATCATCGCCAGCTCCTTGACAACCTTTATAGTTGGCATGTCTTCATAAAGTCGGTATCGTATCAACAGGGGTTCCACAAGCGCGGAGGATAGACGCACAACCGAAGCAGAGAGAAAGCGACTCCAGAGAAAACAACGAGCGGCAAGCACCTTTAATGCTGTACCATCTCACGTGTGTCCTACCTGTGGGAGGCACCTCCGTGCCCGGATTGGCCTCACCAGCCATCTCCGGACACATCATTATTAGACACGACAGAGTGGCTAGGGATTTCAGTGGTCCTCATCGCCCACGATGGACGCACATCATCGTGAATGAATGAATGAGCGGATGAATGAATGAGTGCATGCCTATAGGATCTGCCCTGTAAAGCTGGAAGGCAGTAGGATCATTCCTTGCTTTTTTCCAAAAACGGACTGCTGTCCTTTGCTTTCACAGGTCATCCATAACTGGTTGCTTTCCCTACAATATTGCTGCATTATTAACATTAAATTTTTGTCTGTCGGTAGCGGTTTTTGTCATGATGATTCCGGAAGAAATCATCGCGACAAAAACCGCTACCGACAGCCAAAGGGTTAAACAAATCTTCGATGTTTTTTTATGTTTTGGATCAGAATCAGGATCAAGATCAGGATCGGGATTTTATTTAACGTCTGTTCACACATTGGAGATATTAGACAAAATATAAGTATTTAAAAAAAAAAATCACCAAACACAACTTGTTAATATCAAAGAATAGCAATAATTAACATCCAAACCCACACACACAGATTACTTATTATAATAGTTCACCCACTGGACTATGAAATATGATATTAACTATTGGAATTGCAATATTCTTATGTAAGATGTCATACATATTTCCTGCTAATTTTTCAATTGTTATGTTTCGGACATTTTGCCCTAATGTGCTGAAATCTGCTTAAGAAATAAGTTTTCTTCTATTGCCAAATTGTACCACGCTCACAGAGATTCTAGTCCCCGCACGTTTTGTGAATACACCGTCAACTGTATTAAACGGAGCTACCTTGATGGCTCGAAACTAGTGCCTGGTTATCCTAGTGCCTGGCTAAGCGTCGGGATCATCATATTCTCTCTCTGATTCTGCCGCTATTGGCGCTGATTAAGATTTATCAGGGAGTTGGACCTGCCCACACCGCTTGCCTTTTCACTCAGCCGGCTTGCTGGAATATTAACCCGTCAGTGCCGAGAAAATTAGTATCATGATCCAGCTGCAAGAGGTATAGATCCTCATGAGCCCCCGCAGTTGCGGGGGCTCATGGGGATCTATACCTCTTGTTGACACCACTTCGAATCCATTTTCCTGGGACATATAGATTTTTTTCATTTTTTTTTTTTTTTTGTCTTGAACTAACGAAGCTTGCAGAACAGCGTCTATGTCAGCGTGAATTCCAAGATCTCCGCTGTTAACCCGTTCAACCCTGACGCACTACAGGAGGAGATGGGTCGACTATGATAATTCAAAGGTAGTGCCAGCGGCTTGGCGCCTTATATATATCCCTTAGCTTACCCGATTTCAGCCTCAGTGCCCTTTGTGTGTACCTACACGACAAGGGCCGTAACTCAGAGAGTTTGTATCCAGGTGACCGGGTAGTCTCCCCTTCCTCCATCCGGTCACGTGAGCCGTGCATTCTCGCCAGTCTTACACTTAGCGCAGAGGCGGCAAGCGGGGTAGATGGAAGGGTCCTCCGAGTCAATGCCATCGGTAAGTATTTTTCGAGCTAATCTGGCACTGCCCTTGAATTATCATGGTAGATCCATCTCCTGCAACTGGTGCATAGTCATTAGATGACGCCTCCCAAATTTGGGAAATACGGCCGTCGGGCCGAATGAGTTAATGTGCGTGTGTGTGCATGCGTGCGTGTGTGCGTTGCGGTGAACGGGAGACGAGATCTTGACAGCTAGGGTACAACAGCATATGGGTTCGTGCACAACAGCGACCCAGTAAGCAAAAATCTCCTTGCGGACGTCGGCCCAAAGAGCCCCAGCTAACTCGATGATACAGCTGACGTCTGTGAATAAGAGCCTATATTCTTACGAGCTCAAATCTGACACCGGCAAGAGGCAGGGCCGAAATTTAGGCAGTTTGCAGTTGGTTCAGTGGAGCTGGTTGGGTATAACTTACTGCCTGGCTCCATAGATTCACCGGAACCAGGGTCCAGTTGCATGAGAGAGCTTAGTCCTGCACCAGCCACGAAGCAAGGTGCGCCGCTATAGACTACTCTTAGCCGGTACCCATCCCACTCTGGGTGTCTCTCCCGATTCGCTACCGTTGGGATGGGTGTAAATACTGGTCAATGGCTGTGGACTTGCGCTGTGGTGGCTAAACTCCCTTGTGTATGCGCGAAGGTCGGGTTAATGGAGAGCGTCCCCGTCTCGCCCGGTATTCTAACTCATCTTGTCGAAAACGCTGAACCTACCCCGCATGTCAGATAGGTCAACATTGCCCCAGCACTCCGAGTCCCACAGCCAAAAGTCCAAGCTTGCACTCAGTACTGTTCCCTGCAGGATCGGACTATACAGATCCAGTCTTGTATTGAAGACGTGCCGCATACGCTACTTTTTGCGCGTCTCCCATGAATTGCACCTCTTCACTGCCGAAAAAAAAAAAAAAACACCTGGGCAAGAGGTATAGACCCTCATGAGCCCCCGCATTCGCGGGGGCTCATGATGGTCTATGCCACTTGCTTGATCCACTTTGTACCGGTTGGGGATCTTTTACGTTGAATTAAAAAAAAAAAAAAAAAAAAACAAGCTGCATCCACTGGCAATGAAGGGGTTAACCATTTAGTGCTGTCCAGACCACAGTGATCGAATTTCACTTAACACTACCTTTGAGCGTTCACCGTTGGTATCTCAAAGTTAAAGCTGGAAGTGAAAGAAAGTTACATACTGCTGGCTGGGCTGCGGCTGAGGATGAAATCTCAGACGGAGAGCATAGGAAAGTCATCCCCTCCTACGCTTGAACAACATATAAATAACTAAATGTATTGACCATCACCTGACAGTACAGAATCAACTTCTTGCATCGAATGAAAGTTTGCTGCTGGAATGAGCCTCACCCTCGTGGTCAATTGGGGTGGCGTGGGATGCTTGATTAATGATTAGAAACGAAGTTCGAGGTCATTGATCAAACCAAGGTCATTCTTAACGATTTAACCGCTTTTTCCTACCTTCACAGTGAGCAAAGGTCATCGGGACCACCGTTGGCCCACGCACGGCTGTGCGCGGGTCAACGGCAGCCGACGTCGGCCCAATGGCCTTTGGCGCATTAGGTTAGTGTCTGACGGTGAAGCGGATTCGAGGTTTCTGCTGGCTTTCGACGAATATTGAGACTTTAGGGCTTGTGATATCGCATTTGATGTGAGTTGTGGCGTATACCCATTACCTAGCGAGCGATATGCCGGAAAATGTAAATGCGGTGCTTTCTTGGCAAAGGTCAGTCCAGGCACCAAATTTATCAAGCACTCCCCGTGAGCTGTGATGGTAAAACCTTCTCTCTATTATCATCCGAATATCAACAAAGAATAATGCCGGATATGAATACGACCAGCAAGAGGAAAAGAACTTCATAAGTACCTGCATCTGCGGGGATTTATGAGGTACTTTGCCTCTTGCAAAGAAAAAGAGAGGCCAAGACCTCACATCAGCAAACAAGTACAGACTTGTCAACAAGAAGATCAGGAAGAGGATGAAAGAAGCCAAAGAAGATTGGATTGAAGACCAGTGTTGTAGCGTGGAAGAGGGCATGGCAAACGGCAACAGCAAGAAGGCTTATGAAACGCTAAGGACCCTCACCAAGACTCAACAGCGAACAGACACAGTCATCGAAGACAGCAGCGGCCAACTCCTTACGGAAAACACTGCTGTACTAAACAGATGGACTGAGTACTGCCGAGACTTGTATAACTACAAGACTGAGCCTGACACCAGCATCCTCCAAAACAACCAGGCTGGGGCCAGGAAGGCTGAAGACCTGCCAGTGTTAGCTGAAGAGGTGGAAGCAGCCGTACGCGGCCTGAAGGGAGGAAAGTCTCCAGGTGTAGACAACATACCTGCTGAACTGTTGAAACATGGAGGAGAAGTAACAACGAAGGTCCTCACTACACTCTGTCAAAAGATCTGGGAGCAAAAGAAATGGCCAGTAGAATGGACACAGTCTCTAGTGATCCCGCTCCCCAAGAAAGGAAACCTGAAACAGTGCCAGAACTACAGAACTATCAGTCTGATAAGTCACCCTAGCAAAGTAATGCTTAGAATCATTCTCAACCGCCTCAAAACTTTCGCCGAGGAACTGCTGGCAGAAGAACAGGCTGGCTTCAGAGTTGGAAGAAGCACTGTAGAGCAGATTTTCAACTGCCGCGTCCTGATCGAGAAACATCTGCAGCATCAGCGCGAACTCTACCACAACTTCATTGATTTCAGGAAAGCATTTGATCGCGTCTGGCACGACGGACTCTGGCAAGTCATGAGATCGTTCAACATAGAGGAGGGACTGATCCAAATGATAGAAGCGCTTTACAAGAACGCCTGCAGCGCAGTTCTACTTAACAATCAGTCAGGCGAGTTCTTCAGGACGACGATCGGTGTCCGTCAAGGATGCCTGCTCTCTCCTGTCCTTTTCAACATATTCCTGGAGAAGATCATGCAGGAAACCCTCCACGACCACCATACTTCAATCTCTATTGGTGGCAGATCCCTGTGCAATCTTCGATTCGCAGACGACATTGACCTCATGGCAGGCAGCAATAGTGAGCTCCAAAACCTGACAGACAAACTTTCAAGTAGCGCAGGGTCTTATGGCATGGAGATCAGTACGGATAAAAGCAAAGTGATGATCAACACCACAAGCGACAGCAGCAGCAACATTCACATGAACGGCCAGAAGCTAGAAGAGGTCAATAGCTTCAAGTACTTGGGAGCCACCCTGTCCAAAGACGGTAGTTGCATAGCAGAGATCCGTATCAGGATAGGTACAGCAACATCCGCAATGGCCAGGCTGGACAGGATATGGCGAAGTAACTCCATCAGCTTCACCATCAAGTACAGGCTTTACAAGTCCCTCGTAGTGTCTATTCTACTCTACGGCTGTGAGACTTGGACACTGCTTGCAGACTCAGAAAAGAAAATCCAGGCCTTTGAGAACAAGTGCCTGAGGAAGTTGCTCCGCATCTCGTACCGCGAGCACAAGACCAACGAATATGTACGGAGCATCGTCACTTCCCTGGTGGGCCCACATGAACCCCTTCTGGCAACTGTGAAACGGCGCAAGCTTGCTTGGTTTGGCCACGTGACCCGACACAACACCTTGTCCAAGACTATCCTCCAAGGCACTCTCGAAGGAAGTCGTCGGCGAGGTCGTCAGAGAAAGAGTTGGGTCGCAAACATAAAAGAATGGACCGAACTCGAGATGCCAGACTTGCTTGCCACCGCCCAAAATAGAACTCAGTGGAGAGCACTGTCTGTTGCTGCTGCCTTTCAGTCCCCCCAACGCCCAGTTCGGGCAAGGGACTGATGATGATGATGATGATGATTGCCTCTTGCAGTTACGTGTGTTCGAATGTTGCCGACAGTTGCCAGATGCCTTCCATAGAGCAGAATAATAATAATAATAATAATAATAATAATAATAATAATAATAATAATAATAATAATAATAATAATAATAATAATAATAATAACAATAAATAGTTTTTGTATAGTGCTGTTCTCCAGGAAAACACCGGACTCACTGCGCATGCACATCTGCACACCCTCTCTCTCAGCCGACACACGCACAATTATACACTACTTTAAACCACCATATTCCTTCCCAACACCTTACATCCACTTCCCTCTTTTTTTAGAATAAAAGGCAGTCAGTCAACAGTTAGCTAAAGGTGAGCTAAATGTTAATGCCCGACAGAAAGGAAAAGTCTTTGAACTGTGACAATGTGGGCAGATTCCGCATTTCAAGTTGCAGCGAGTTCCACACACTTGGGGCTAAAAAGGTGAAAGAACGCTTCCCGACAGTTTTCATGTTAAGCTTCGGTATATTAAAATGTTTTTCACTGGAAGAACGGAGGGTACGTGATGGCTGATAAACAGACAGCTTGGCAGAAAGTTACGGCGGGAGAGATCCCTCAAAATGTCGATAGGCGAAAATTGCAATTTTGTACTGGCAGCGAAATTTTACCGGCAGCCAGTGCAGCTGCTTCAATAGAGAATAGTGTGACTGAATGTACCGCCAATCGTGGACACTGCTATGATGTGTGGACATTCTCAACACTCATGAGCAGAACATTCAGGTAATCAAACAGATCCCATCTCTTTCATCGGCCTTTCACAAGCATGTCCCTTTTGTATTACCGGCTACTGACTGGTCAAAATGAATATTTTAACATGAATCTTTATGTATGTGATTCCCACAAAGATACTTCAAGTTCAGCATAACAACAAAAATAATACCTTCCTTGTCGTACACATAACATCGTCAATATAATTCGAGGCACAACCGGAGACCATCTCGACAGAAAGAGAGATCGATTCTCATGACCATTTGGTGGCTTTAGGAGCGCATGTGAATCTATATCTCTTGCTTAAAACAAAGTGGTAGCTGTAGCCATGCAATACAATCACATGACAATGTTGTGATAATTGAACAGACATTGGCGTGTTAAGATAGTTACTCAGTTCGGAGAACAATCGCCAGACGTTTTATGAGACAGTTCATTGACTTCAACGGCAATCAAATCTGCTTAATAAGCAGGGCGTATTGATGGAGTAAAACTGCTTGAAACAATCGGTATTCGTTGATGGCTCTTTTGACTTGCATGCCCCAGTAGAAAAAGGCCTTCGGGCAGATGACGGCTGTGCGCGGGCCCACTGCGGCCGTCTTCGGCTCGAGAACTTTTGCTCGCTCGCCAGCAATGAAGCTGCAGGGAAGCATAAAGATCGATACCGCTTTATGGTTCCACTTAACTCATTCGAGACGTGCCGCATCCGGGCACGCGACATAAAGCCGCGTGTCCGAATGCAGCACGCCTCGAATGTGATAAAGTGTCTGAGGCGGAGGCTGTCAATGATGTTGAGTTTATACAGGATTACAAGCAAATTAATTGATTCCCACACGTCGAACTGAAGAGAAAAAAAACCACCACTGTTATCACTCTCTGTCATTTGTTAACTCATTTAGCCCCGACACATCACAGCAAAGTATGGATTGACCATGATAGTTCAAGTGTGGTGCCAGAGCAGCTTGGAGCCTTATGGATTGGCAATGATAGTTGTGTTCGTGCCTGATTAGCTTTGCGCCTGTTCCGTTTTCGCTCGCTAACGCACACGATCTTCTTCACTTGGGGAATACCAACTGGCCGATTTATTTTTCAAACAAATGAAAACAGATGCTCACGGGCTTATAACCCACTAAGCAAATGACGGTTCTCGGGCTCGAGGTCGGGTTGCTTACTGGGTATGCCTCCTGCAGATGGTTCACCGGATGAGCGAGCTAGGTATCGTGCCGTTCCCTTGATCTGATCGTGACTATGCTTGGAGTAACTCATATTCGTAGGTGGGATTGCTTGCCTCCGGTTGTTTGTGCATTGAATACTATTCTCTCTCTTGGCTTGACTTCGCGAACGAAGATTTTATAGGAGTTGCCCACGACGTCTGCAGGCTTGTTCGTGGCTGCGGAGGCCAATCCGAGACAGGCAGGTTCGACCGCAGTGGCTGCAGGGGAAGGTATGGCCAGGGTTCTGAGCTGCGGCATCTCTGTTTTTTCTCCTGAGCCGCTTGTCCTTAAGGCTAGCTCTGTGAGAGTTCTCAAAGGAGACAGCTGCCTTGTAAATGGTGGAGCGCCAGGTGTCACGGTCCGCAGCAAGCGAAGACCACTGGTGGCGGTCGATTTGGCAGGCACTAAGTGACTTCTTGAGACAGTCTTTGTATCTCTTCTTTGGTGCCCCTCTGTCACGGTGTCCAGTAGCAAGCTCGCCGAACAGGGTGATCTTTGGTAGGCGATGATCCTCCATCCTGGAGACGTGCCCCGCCCAGCGGAGCTGTGTCCGCAGCAGCAAAGCCTCGATGCTCACAGTTTCAGCCTGTTCAAGGACCTCGACGTTGGTGACATAGTCACTCCAGTGAATGCCCAGGATGGTACGCAGGCAGCGCTGGTGGAAGCGTTCGAGGAGTCGTAGTTGGCTGCGGTAGAGGGCCCAGGACTCGGAACCATACAGCAGGGTGGTGAGGACCACAGCTCTGTACACGCTGATCTTGGTGCCTGTTTTCAGCTGTTGATTGTGCCACACCCGCTTGAAAAGTCGCCCGAAAGCGCTGTTCGCTTTTGCCAGCCTGCTGTCAAGCTCCTTGTCCAGCTTGGCGTCCGACGTGATAATGCAGCCAAGGTAAGTAAACTGGTGCACTGACTTTAGTTCAGACTCGCCAATGGTGATGTGAGGAGGGCGATACACTGTCTTGGGTGCCGGCTGATGGAGGACCTCTGTCTTTTTCAGACTGACCTCGAGTCCAAAGAGCTGGGCAGCATCTGCGAAGCAAGACGTGATGCGCTGCAGGGCTCTCTCTGTGTGTGCAACGAGGGCAGCATCATCAGCAAAAAGCAGCTCACGAATCAGTTGGTCTAGGGTTTTCGTGTGGGCCTGCAGTCGTCTGAGGTTGAACAGGCTGCCATCGAGACGGTACCTGATGTACACTGCATCGTCATCATCGAGGTCCACTGTGGCCTGCTTCAACATCATGCTAAAAAAGATGGTGAAGAGGGTCGGTGCCAGCACGCAGCCCTGCTTTACGCCGTTGAGAATTGGGAATGGTTCTGAGAGGTCATTGTTGAGTCTGACCTGGCCTTGCTGGTCCTCGTGTAGCTGGACAATCATGTTGAGGAACTTTGGGGGACAGCCAAGCCGCTCCAGGATCTGCCACATGCCTTGCCTGCTCACAGTGTCGAACGCTTTTGTTAGGTCGACAAATGTTACGTACAGCCCTTTGTTCTGTTCGCGGCACTTCTCCTGTAGCTGTCTCAGCACAAAGACCATATCGGTGGTGCTCCTGTTTGCTCTGAAGCCACACTGGCCCTCTGGGAGTTGGTCTTCAGCGATGGCAGGTACCAGCCGATTCAGGAGCAGCCTTGCAAGGATTTTCCCAGCAATGGACAGCAGGGTATAAGTATATCAACCACGAAGCGTAGTGTAGAGAAATCCACTCGCTTGCAAAAGGCATACTTCCTCATGAGCCCTCGCATCATCTCAGGACTCATGAGGATCTATGCTTTTTGCTAGCTTCATTTACACTCGAGTTCCTCAGGCGATGATATCTGTAGAATGTGAAGCGCAAACGATGCTGAGTAATCATGACCTTGATCACTCAGTGAAAATAGGATGAAAGCATAGATACATTGGATAATTATTGCTGCAGATACAATTTTATGATTAAAGGTAATTAACGGAATTAGTAACATGAATATACACGGAAGCATGTACAGGGCTGGAGGGATTATCAATCAACTTTTGTTTGTGCCCGCATCAATTGTGTCTGTCATACGGCTTGTCTGACGGACACAATTAAGATGCGGGCACCAACAAAGGTGCCTGATTAGCGTTGTGCGACAAACGATCATAAAAATAGTAGTAAAACAGTTGCTTCAAGGGTTTCATGTGAAAGGAAAACAGAAAATAGAGGTTCAAATCTCTTTAAGGTAGATACATGAAGCACGACGTTTCGGATCAAAGATCCTTCTTCTGGGTGATATGGAAAACACTGGGTGGTATGGTTTTCCATATCGCCCAGAAGAAGGATCTATGATCCGAAACGTCATGTTTCATGTATCTACCTTAATTCATTCTACCCCAGACACACCACAGCAAGATAAGGATCGACCATGATAGTTCAAGGGTGATGCCAGAATAGCTTGGCGCCTATGGGCAGTCTTCAGAGGAGATCGGTGCAGTCTTCAGAGGACAACGGCAACATTTGGGGATTTCGGTGTTGGGAGTTAAAGGGTTTTCAACCTCTACATTCTGTTTTCCGTTGATCATGTAAATAGCCCTGAGTCCACATGCTACTTTCACTGAACTTACGGAATTACCGTGAATACATCCGATTTACCGTCTGGGCGTTATCTTCATACTCTGCCAATAAAACACCCTTTTTTATAAAAAAAAAAAAAAAAATAACCTCACAGATGTACAGTGAACATAAAGTTTTATTTCCGGCCAATTTACCCTCTGATGTGACGTCATACCAACAGCAGAACTGTGCAGTTTCAGCTGTCGAAGGGACGATGGACAATTGTTAAAGAAGTGGGATAACACTGACGTGTGTATATACTGACGAGCAAAACAAATGCGACCCATTCATTGGAATCACTGTAAACACTGAAGTGTTTCTGATTATTCCAATGAATGATGTCGCATTTGTTTTGTTCATCAGCATAACTATGAAGATCCACACAAAACAGAAAAAGGTCAAGCTGATAAACGCACATAATTATGAACTATCATGATCGACTAATGTCCAGTAGTAATATCATCGTTCAACAGCTTAACTCATTAAGATGTGCCGCATACGGATACGCAGCGAACATCTGCTTATCTGTATACGGCACTCCTCGAAAGAGTTAATGTTGAATCAACCAAATAGGCAACAGGAAAGCCGCTGTGCGCCCACGTACATAAATCGTGGAACTGCTTGACACAGGCTGATGTATGCAGACTGACAAGATCTATCCCTGTATTAAATTAATCGCGGACTTGACGGGTGCAGCGCTCGCATCAAATTTGTCATTGGACCTACCGCAGTCTTATGAAGACAGCTACAGAAATTGTCCATTTTACTGAAGCACACCACCACCAACACCACAACCGGCCTACGCCTTTCCTGTACGTATACATTAGTCCAGCCACATGCCTAGACACTCATCAGGTGCTACATGACGATTTACGTCTCTTGCAGGTGGATGCTGGTTGTTTAACTCATTGTGTCCCGGGTACGAAATCCCCACATTTTGGAGTTGTCCTCTGAGGACTGCAGTACAAGCCAGGACACAGATAGACCATGATAGTTCAAGGGTGATGCCAGAATAGCTTGGCGCCTATGGGCGCCAAGCTATTCTGGCATCACCCTTGAACTATCATGGTCGAGCCATATGTTGCTGTGGTGTGTCTGTGCTGAATGAGTTAACCCGTTCAGTGTCAGCTGTCGCAGACTAAGTTTCTGCAATCTTCGTTAATTCAAGACGAAAAAATCTAGATGTCCCAGGAACATGGATTCAAAGTGGTGTCAGCAAGAGGCATAGATCCTCATGAGCCTCAGCAACTGCGGGGGCTCATGAGGATCTATACCTCTTGCAGTTTTCTCGGTCACTGAGCAGACTAAAGTGGTTAGTTCTCACGTCTTGCGATAGATACCCTAGTAACACAATTATCTGTTTTCTACAGCTTCTTCATTCAAGCAGGAAACGCAAAAATGTCAGACTGAGTTGAAAACTGATTCCCTATCTGAACACAATTATACGTGCGTTGGTCTTTGATAGCGTGTGCGCTGGTCTGTGAAGTAAGGTCCAGAACCACAGACCAGCACTCATTCTGTTTAAATTAAAACGACATTTTCTTACTTGTTGTGGTTGAGGGTTTCAGAATGCGAATAAAGTAAAATGTCATTAGATGTGTAATGGACACGAGTTCTTAGGGTCAGAAGTTTAGCTGAATCCTTACACGTCTTTGCAATCTTCCAAGTTTTCGTCCTATATTGCTATAGCTCCTATTTCTATTTAACATATTCGCTGCCAGTGGACGCAGAATGCATTTTTGAAATCATTGTAAAGTCAGCTTTGAAGATCCATAGCCGTCAATTACAAAGGAACGTGGATCCAAAGTGGGTTCATCAAGAGGGGAGGGTCCTTACTGGCCACCACAATTTCTTTGTATATGGATGACGTTCCATTTTTCTCAGCAGTGAATGGGTTAATCTCTCTCTCTCTCTCTCTCTCTCTCTCTCTCTCTCTCTCTCTCTCTCTCTCTCTCTCTCTCTCTCTGATGAAATTAAACAAGCGATGGCAGTTACAGACATGTTAAAAATAAATAAAAACTAAGAAATTTAATGAGTACACAAAGCAGAGAAACCAAGCCAAATCCTTAGTTCGAGAAGCCCAAAGACAAAATGCTGAACGTGTCATTGCCGGCGGAAAAGACATCCGCTCAGTCTGGCAAAGGATAAACAATTTCACCAAAAATTGAATAAACGGTCGCCTAATATTCCGCCCGATCTCACTGAAGATGCGTTTAACGCTTATTTCCTAACTGTTGCTAAAACTATGGCGCAGACCAATAACAATGACCCTGACAACTACACTTGCTCGGATCAACTGCGTCACTATAGTCAGCAGAGAGCGGGTCACACATTTTCTGTGCCCCTTATGAGTATTCTGGATGTTGGTAAATCTATTTCTAGTTTAAAAAAACAAATCATCTTGCGGTCCAGACGGCATCAGTACTAAGTTTTTACATTTATCTCTGCCATCCATCGTTGAGTCACTGACATTTATCTACAATCTAGCCATTAGGCATAATGTATTTCCTAACGAATTAAAATAGGGTAAGGTAATTCCTCTTCCCAAAAGCAAAGACTTAATCAATTTAAATGAGTACATACCTATATCCATTTTATCATCAATTTCGAAACCACTTGAAAGACACATACATAATCATCTCCTAAATTTCCTTGAACAAAATCATCTGATTAGTGTTGCACAATCCGGTTTTCGACCTTTACATTCCTGCCAGACTACTCTAAATCACATTATTGATAAAAATGGCTCTCTGCCATTAATGACAACAAAGTATCAGGCGCAATCTTTCTAGATCTTAAAAAGGCATTCGATCTTGGTAATCATTCCATCCTCCTGATATAACTACCACTTTATCACAGTCATTAACTCGAATACTGTTTCCCTCTTGTCTTCATATCTCAAAAACAGAACACAGAAAGTACTCCGAAATGGCAAATGTTCATCAGACGATGTAGTGGCTTGTGGTGTTCCACAGGGATCTATTCTAGGGCCTTTATTGTTTCTATTATTTATTAATGATCTGCCGCTGTGCATATCTCACCCAGAGGCTAACTGTGATCTGTTCACTGACGACACACCGCAGATACATCTAACAAGGAGCTAGCGAACTTCAATGCGGTACTCCAGCAGAGCCTGGACGACGTAGCTGAATGGTGCATTAATAATCACATGATAATTAGCATTCCAAATACAAAGAGCATGTTAGTTACAACACGCCAGAAAAACCAGCGCGGCCTACCAACTTTAACACTTACCTTATATGGCCAACCTATAGAACAAGTAACTAATCATCGCTTGTTGAGCGTTACAGTAAACAACCAGTTAAACTGGAAACCTCATGTTGATAATGTATGTAATATGTTGTCCAAAAACTTGTTCCTTTTGTCTAAGCTCAGCCGTATAGTTAATCCAGACGTTTGCAAACATTTGTTCCACGCGCATACCAAAAAACGCACTGTAATTACAGTTCCACTGTCTGGGTAGGTTGCATCGACGTTCATATGAAAAATGTAAATTCTCTGTATCGTCGAGTTGTTAAACCCATACTTCCTCGACCCGCCCCCACAGACAAAAAAAAAAATCCAGTGTCTTAAATTGCTGGCATTAAACAAACAATCTGAATTTAATCGGTGTGTATTAATGTACAAGATTCTACACGAGAGAGTACTCACAAACCAGATAGGTGAGGCTAGCGCTGGCAGAATTGTCAGTACTCAAACCAAGGGAAATCACAGCGCTGGACAGACAACAGTTAGATCCCCTGCCCCCGCCTATCAGGCACCCAATCGCCAGCCCACAGAGAAATACGCAGGTATAGAATAAGACAATCATTTCCATTCCTAATAAGAATGGATCAGGTCTCTTATATAACCCATGTCTTTCTCCGGAACTTAGGAAGTAGGCAGGAGAAACATACATACACAAACATGAAGGTGCGCTACTATATGTGGTCGGGTAAATACCCTGATTTCCCACAGTAGATGCACAGAACATTACACAACAATGTAACGATACAAATTTTGCCTCGAGTTATACATGATACTCACAAACCAGATAGGTGAGGCTAGCGCTGGCAGAATTGTCAGTACTCAAACCAAGGGAAATCACAGCGCTGGACAGACAACAGTTAGATCCCCTGCCCCCGCCTATCAGGCACCCAATCGCCAGCCCACAGAGAAATACGCAGGTATAGAATAAGACAATCATTTCCATTCCTAATAAGAATGGATCAGGTCTCTTATATAACCCATGTCTTTCTCCGGAACTTAGGAAGTAGGCAGGAGAAACATACATACACAAACATGAAGGTGCGCTACTATATGTGGTCGGGTAAATACCCTGATTTCCCACAGTAGATGCACAGAACATTACACAACAATGTAACGATACAAATTTTGCCTCGAGTTATACATGATACTCACAAACCAGATAGGTGAGGCTAGCGCTGGCAGAATTGTCAGTACTCAAACCAAGGGAAATCACAGCGCTGGACAGACAACAGTTAGATCCCCTGCCCCCGCCTATCAGGCACCCAATCGCCAGCCCACAGAGAAATACGCAGGTATAGAATAAGACAATCATTTCCATTCCTAATAAGAATGGATCAGGTCTCTTATATAACCCATGTCTTTCTCCGGAACTTAGGAAGTAGGCAGGAGAAACATACATACACAAACATGAAGGTGCGCTACTATATGTGGTCGGGTAAATACCCTGATTTCCCACAGTAGATGCACAGAACATTACACAACAATGTAACGATACAAATTTTGCCTCGAGTTATACATGATACTCACAAACCAGATAGGTGAGGCTAGCGCTGGCAGAATTGTCAGTACTCAAACCAAGGGAAATCACAGCGCTGGACAGACAACAGTTAGATCCCCTGCCCCCGCCTATCAGGCACCCAATCGCCAGCCCACAGAGAAATACGCAGGTATAGAATAAGACAATCATTTCCATTCCTAATAAGAATGGATCAGGTCTCTTATATAACCCATGTCTTTCTCCGGAACTTAGGAAGTAGGCAGGAGAAACATACATACACAAACATGAAGGTGCGCTACTATATGTGGTCGGGTATTTACCCGACCACATATAGTAGCGCACCTTCATGTTTGTGTATGTATGTTTCTCCTGCCTACTTCCTAAGTTCCGGAGAAAGACATGGGTTATATAAGAGACCTGATCCATTCTTATTAGGAATGGAAATGATTGTCTTATTCTATACCTGCGTATTTCTCTGTGGGCTGGCGATTGGGTGCCTGATAGGCGGGGGCAGGGGATCTAACTGTTGTCTGTCCAGCGCTGTGATTTCCCTTGGTTTGAGTACTGACAATTCTGCCAGCGCTAGCCTCACCTATCTGGTTTGTGAGTATCATGTATAACTCGAGGCAAAATTTGTATCGTTACATTGTTGTGTAATGTTCTGTGCATCTACTGTGGGAAATCAGGGTATTTACCCGACCACATATAGTAGCGCACCTTCATGTTTGTGTATGTATGTTTCTCCTGCCTACTTCCTAAGTTCCGGAGAAAGACATGGGTTATATAAGAGACCTGATCCATTCTTATTAGGAATGGAAATGATTGTCTTATTCTATACCTGCGTATTTCTCTGTGGGCTGGCGATTGGGTGCCTGATAGGCGGGGGCAGGGGATCTAACTGTTGTCTGTCCAGCGCTGTGATTTCCCTTGGTTTGAGTACTGACAATTCTGCCAGCGCTAGCCTCACCTATCTGGTTTGTGAGTATCATGTATAACTCGAGGCAAAATTTGTATCGTTACATTGTTGTGTAATGTTCTGTGCATCTACTGTGGGAAATCAGGGTATTTACCCGACCACATATAGTAGCGCACCTTCATGTTTGTGTATGTATGTTTCTCCTGCCTACTTCCTAAGTTCCGGAGAAAGACATGGGTTATATAAGAGACCTGATCCATTCTTATTAGGAATGGAAATGATTGTCTTATTCTATACCTGCGTATTTCTCTGTGGGCTGGCGATTGGGTGCCTGATAGGCGGGGGCAGGGGATCTAACTGTTGTCTGTCCAGCGCTGTGATTTCCCTTGGTTTGAGTACACGAGAGAGACCCACTCCATTTGCGAACTCTGTTTTCAGATAATCATAGACAGACCGCGAGAAACAGGTCGCTCCACTTACCAAGAACAAGACTAGATATATATAAAACTAGCCTGGCCTTTTCAGGTGCAAAAGCATGGAATAATTTACCCCAGCATGTTAAGTCTATTTCTAAATTTAGTATTTTAAAGGATCGCCTTTATCGCTTTTTACTTCTAAACTAATACCACGATTAAATTCTCCTTTATTGATGCTGTTTTCTCAGAGACATGTTCTAATTACAAAATGACCTTCAGCTTATGTCGCTGTTATTATGTTTGTTTGTTTGTTTTTTCGCCTTTTATGCTTTTCGTACACTTGAATGTTCTTGACACTATGTTTGTTTGTTTGTTTTGTTAATATTTTACAGTGTTGCTCGATGTATATTTATGTGTATAGAGCGGCAGGACAGTTTGTAAGAGAGGCATTCGCATGCCTAAAAATTTATCCTGAATAAAAACGTTTCATCATCATCTTGTAGTTTGTAGTTTATGTTCAGTTATTTCGATGTTGGCGATGTTTATGTAAGCTGACATTATAATGTAGCTGCTGTGCATAACACGTATGTCAGTGATGCCTAATGGAGGTTGTTCGGGAATCAGAGGCGGGTCAGGTTTACGTGTGATTTGGCGACAGCGGTGGGTCGGAGGCCCGGACAGGCATCGTGATAGCACATGTTGGTGCGGGCGTATTATCTGTTGTTTCCGTCACGCCTGCGACTTTTACTTTTAGTGCCCTGCTTTTGATTTACGGAGATCCTCTAGTGATGGCATGAGAACGTGTAGTGGCTAGGTGTGTGTGTGTGTGTGTGTGTGTGTGTGTGTGTGTGTGTGTGTGTGTGTGTGTGTGTGTGTGTGTGCGCGCGCGCGCGCGCGCGTGGTGCGTGCGAGCGTGTGTGTGTTCGTGTGTGTGTGTGTGTGTGTGTGTGTGTGTGTGTGTGTGTGTGTGTGTGTGTGTGTGTGTGTGTGTCTCCCTGTAGTTTGTAGCAAGGACAAGAATGAAAAAAGGTCTGCGCACCTATTCTTTTGTCCTTGGAAAATAAAGTTTCAGTTCATTTCATCTCTCTCTCTCTCTCTCTCTCTCTCTCTCTCTCTCTCTCTCTCTGCCCCCCCCCCCACCACCCCTACCCCCTGTATCCTAAGCGCATAATTCCAAGTAAGACACATTTCTCCACCCACAAACTTTGTATTCTGTAGCAAGGACGCTACTGACTTTACTTCACCGTATCAATTCCTCTGGCGTCAATGTCGGAAAACATGACAGACGATGATATGGTCAACCACCATCTTTTCCCTCCTACACCCTCCTCACCCTCCCCCCCCCCCAACCCCTCCCTCACAAAAAAAAATAACAACAACAACACACACACACACACACACACACACACACACACACACACACACACACACACACACACACACACAGTGTTCATACCCAGCCCTGTTTTTCCAGGTTTCGTGTTAGTGATAACCTTTTTTATCTTCTTCCCAGTGAGCAGAGGTCATCTGGCCGACATCGGGCGCAGTGGACCCGCGCACGTGCGTGCGCGGGTCCACTGCGGCCGACGTCGGCCAGATGACCTCTGCTTACTTGGTTGAGCCCTGTCGCTTCATGTGTGTAAGATTAAGAGGAAGCTCAGTAAAACTCGCGACTTTGGACATGCTATATTTTTAGACGTGTTGCATTTAGATAGACGGCTTAATGCCGGCTGCGGCACCTCTCACGTGAGGTAAGGTATATAATGACCTTACAGATCTATATAAACCCAAAACTTATGTTATGTGTTTGCGGTTAACTCATCCAGCCCGACGGCCGTATTTCCCAAATTTTGGAAGCGTCATCTAATGAATATTCACTAGTTGCAGGAGATGGATCGACCATGATAATTCAAGGGCAGTGCCATATTAGCACTGCCAGTCAATTATCATGGTCGACCCATCTCCTGCTGTAGAGCGCCAGGGCTGAATGGGTTAATGCAAACACGCTGGCCGCAATAGAATTTGAAGTACACTGTCTGTCACTACAGAAATTGGCAATTAACAGTATTGGATCTGCCTTTGATGTGTATATAACTGTATTTCCTGTTCCTCTGTGAGCAGATTTACTTGAGCCAACCGAGGATAAATCGTTAAAAACCTGTTTTCAGAATTCTCTTCCTCTGTAATCATATCGAGTTAACTTCAGCGTTATGGCGCGCATACTGACGTCAAACGGCCTTGCATCACATACAAGGATCATTTCCTTTTGCACCGGAGGAACGTTTCAGTTCTGTATCCGACGAGATAATATCACGAACTAAATGGCGCAAACTGAATGTAAGGCTCACAGAAACGAAAACCTTGAAAGCTTTCCGGTAACGGCTGATCACATTGGTGACGTGCTGCCTTCGGATACGCGGCTTTTAGCCGCGTATCCGAATGCAGCCAGTCTCCAATGTGTTCGGCAGGTGCCGGATAGTTTCCAAGGTTTTCGTATAAAGCCGCGTATCCCTGAACGCAACACGTCTTCAGTGTGATCGGCAGGTGCCGGAGAGTTTTCAAGGTTTCCGTTTAAAGCCACATATCACGTACGAAAGCAAGACGTGTCCAGTGTCATCGACAGGTGCCGGACAGCTTTCAAGGTTTTTGTTTATGTGAGCCTGCGATTTAGGACAGTTAATTCGCTGTATACCTGTACCCAAATGCATCACGTTTTGAATGGGTTAACCTCCAACATAAACTTGAGTTGTAAATAGATCCAGTCTCAGCCATTGAGATGCATTCATTGTCATCCTCTACAGGGTCCCTT